>JAVVLW010003751.1:0-50000 GCA_034401795.1 Chaetoderma sp. LZ-2023a
TTAAAGAAGCACACTTTGCTGAAACATTAAGCAAATCCAGGCCTCCGGCATGCTTTTCATTGGTGAGGATTGACTGTGATACTAAATGGGCTTTGTCCTCCCATAAGAAGGACAAAAGTAATGTGTTGATCTTTGCCTCTACTGATTTGGGCATATGAACTACAGAAGCGGTATACCACAGTCCAGATAAAATTAAATTATTAAGGACAAATGTCCTGCCAAAGACAGCTAGGCGACGTCGTTTCCAATTTAGTAATGCACACTTTAGCTTGGATATCCTTTCTTCCCAGTTTAGTAATACATTTTGTTCTCTACTAAAGTAAATACCCAAAATTTGTATGACATCATTTGAGCAGTTAATATCCATCACATTATCAGTTCTGCCCTTCCAATAGCCCAAAAATAATCCCTTAGATTTATCTTTATTGACTTTAAGTCCTGATGCCTTTTGAAAATCTGTTAATACTCCATTTAAAATTCTAAAATCCGTATTTTTACCCGCAAACACAGTCGTATCATCTGCATATTGAGAAACCTTTAGTGGCCTTTCTACGCCACGTATACACATTCCTTGAAAGTCATTGCGTTGCCTCAATGTGGCCCCCAACGATTCCATAGCTATGACAAATAGAAGCGGGGACAGTGAGCAACCCTGTCTGACACCTCGTTCCAACACTACAGGTTTGGATAGCTGATTGTTAACTAAATAGTAACTTGTTATATCAGTATATAAAATATTGACCCATTTAATAAATCTTGAACCAAAGCCAATATGGTCTAAAGACTTAAACAAGAAATCCCATTCTAGTCTGTCAAACGCCTTCTCGTTATCAAGTGCTATTATTGCTGCTGGGATACAATCCTTTTCAACTAATTGAATAAGGTCCCGTATAAGCAAAGTGTTGTTTAATATTGATCTTCCTGGCACAGAGCAGGTTTGATCATCATGAATGACTTCGCCTAGGACTGCGCCAAGTTTTAATGATAGTGCCCGAGTAATAATCTTATAATCTACAGAGTAGAGAGATTGGTTTACAATTCTGTATTTTATTTCTGTCACCCCTCTTGTATATAAGCCGAACATATGCTTGGCCCATCGATGTCGGGAGATGCCCTTGCTTAAAAATGCTGGTTGCTATTTCTTCTAATACTGGCCCAAATATGTGCCAGAATGTTTGATAAAATTCAACTGGAAGTCCGTCACATCCAGGAGACCTTTCTAACTTCATACCTTTGAGGGATTTTGTCAAATCATCCATTGTTATTGATTGGTCATAGCTTTCGCGACATGAATCTGGAAGTCTTTTCGTTATATTAGCTAAAACATCTCTAGTTGCAGTTTCCTCGCTTCCCTCAGATTTATACAATGATTTGTAAAATTCGGATACTGTTTCAATCATTTCTGCATTGAGCACACTAATACTCCATCATTAGTCTTCAGTGAGCGCATTAATTTCTCTATACCTCTTGCTTTTTCCAAATTACAAAAGTAACGTGTAGGCTTTTCGCCCTCGGTGTGCATTTGTGCTCTTGACCTTATTTTGGCGCCATCAAACTGATATTGCTCTATTTCATTTAGTCTACCTTTTAATTTAACTAATAGTTCGTAATAATTATATTCCCCATCATTAATGTTCTTATTAATTTTACACAACGACCTCTGAAGCGCCTTTTTACGCTTTCGTATTTCACGTGCTTTCCTAATGGAATACTGCCTTGAAATATATTTCAGGTCTGATTTAGCATCTTCCCACCAGTCTGTTATACATTCATACAAACCTCTTCTTTCATCCCAATGCCTCCATCAACTGTCCACACATTTGCGGTAGCAACTATCTCGTAGCAATGCTACATTAAGTTTCCAAAATCCATCTCCTCGTTTGACCCAGTCAGCATTGTCTAATGTGATGGAAAACATATTGTGATCAGAGAAAGTTCCTGGTTTTATGTTAGTTTTACACATGTAACCTTTCAATGAACGTTCTACATAGATCCTGTCTAACCTTGAAGCTAACCTTCCATCGGTTGAAAACCAAGTAAATTCCTGGCCCTCTGGATTTTCAATCCGATAAGTGTCTAACAAGCTTTTATGTTCACAGATGTGTTTCAAAATATTATGCGATGTGTCATTAAAATTAGACCTAGAGTTTCTGTCTTTAGCCTCGTCTAATAGGCAATTAAAGTCACCGCCCATAATTAGGTTTTCAGGCGTTCTGTCTTGAATTATTGTGGAAACATCATTTAGAAATTCACGGCGCAATTGATGAGAGGTAGGTGCATAAAGGCACATTAAATTTAAACTTGTGTTTAGTACATCAATTGATACACAAATCCATCGTCCATTTGAATCTGATGACGACGATATAACGTCAACATAGTTGAGACAGTGGGGCAGGATAAGAATGGCCACTCCCGCACTATTATCTTGTGATAAAGAAAAAAAAATCTGCCCTTTTGAAATATCTTTGAGAGATTCATACACTTCATCTCTCTCATTTGCTAATTCTTCAAGCAAGTGGCGATGCTTGAATTCGGTATTTAATCCTCTGCAATTGATGCTGCAGATAATCATAATTTGTAAAATGATGTTTACAACCGCCATCATTAGATTAACTAGATTTTGGTTTTTTAGCTCGTTTCTTAGACCATTTACCTAATTTTCCTGCGAATTCAATATTTCCTAGTTCTACCACAGACAAATATTCATATTTGGAAATATCAGAATCATGGCGCAGTAGACGATATTTCACGCCTCTCGCCGTTATATATGGCACTAACACTTCACCCCCTTCTGATCGGTACATTACCATTTCATCTTTCATCTGTGAACTCTGTGTTTGAATGGACACATCTGATTCTGCAACTGACCTTGTATCATCATCCATATCATTTACTTCAATCTCAGATTCTGAGCTATTGTCTTCTTTATGACGCTTATTGCTACTTAAGTAACATTTGGCAGGAGCATCATTTACCATATCTTCAAGCTGACTTAAATCAAGTGGGCTTAGCGGAAAATCGACTGAACTTTCTGTCTTCTGAGTCCTAAACTTATCCTGTCCTAATTTTAATTCATCTTCTAAAGAATTGTAAACTGGCTCTTCTGTAAGATCATCATTTTCCTGCGTGTCTTTTACAGCAACGTTTGGCTCCACTGCATTTTGAGTATTTTCTTGACTTAAGGTTATACCCTCCTCTAATACATGAATTTCATCAACTGTAGTTACTTTAACAGGATTTGATGATTTGTTTGTGTCATTTACAGTGGCATGAACCAAAACAACAGCTTCCGTAGCGGTTGCTTCAGAAGCATTTGACTCAGTTGCATCCTTTAATGGCCGATTATCTCCTGATACTAAGGGCTTGTTTTGATTTTTTGGACAGCGCCGTTTAAAATGGTCAACTGAACCACAGAGCAAACATTTGTTTCGATTGGGACAATCTGTTGCCAAATGGTCAGTACTTAGGCAGATCCGGCATTCTTTAATTTGCCCTCTATACCATAAGGGCAGGACAAAGCTGCCATCAAGCGTCAATCTGCTTGGTAAATGGCTATCCACTTTATCAAATCAAATACGTCTTACACCATTTTCTAGCGTTCTGTCAAAGGGATACGTTTCCCGTTCAATCCTGTGCACTTTGCCATACTTCTTGAGTTCACTCATGACTCTGTCATCTGGAATTTCTAGTGGAACTTTCATCTTCACTAGCAACCTATCTGACTCGATTTCCTCTACGTTACAAACTTCACCTTTTACAATAAGAACATCTTCCAGAAGCTTTTCCTTGACCCCCTCATTTGACACTGCTACATTCCATACAGTTTTAGTAACATTGATAAGCCCTTGCAAAGTAGCAGGTCCCGCGCCAACGACGTCTTTTAACCCATGATACACGTCGATAGCCGTGACACCCCACGCCTTAGTTGTTATTTTAAGGCTTAGGGTACGCGTATAGGTTGCCATGGTAGTTTATCAAAGGAGGAACCCCATACTACTACAATATATAATAAATATATACTTATATAACACCAGGACGTCAGGGAAAGAGCTAAACACTAAATAAATAGTGTCCCCTTTTGAAACCCTGACGTCTACCAACAAATATACGAATAGAGAGTACAGTCGTATATTTGTTAGTTTGAACCACTTTCTAAGTGGTTCACTAACACCTAGCCGATTAAAGTATACTAACAAATATATGAATAGATAGTACAGTCATATATTTGTTAGTCTGTTCGAGTTGACCGGGAACAGCCAACTGACTATAAGGATTTATATAGTTAAAGAACTAGGCTTGTGCTTACAAATTACAAAGGAATTAAATCCACTCACTCAAGCGATCTTGCCAAATATAATGCGCTAGCCTACGAACTATAGAAATAGCAGACTGGCGCGGGGAGAAATGTATTGCATTGACCACAGTAAGAGGAGCCCTATTAAATGGCGGAAACCGACATCTAAGGGGAATGCCTTTAGAAAATGGAGACACAAAATGCGCTCCAACCAAGACAAGAATTTACAAATTAAACATAAAGTTTGAAAGGAAATACTAATACTAAATATATGTATACAATTTATCCACACAATCGCGCTAGAAACTAACAAATTCGGGCAGCAATTGCAGAGCTAAATAAACACGTGCGTTCACTTTGACTACTACTACTAATACTACTCTTACTACTACTACTACCACTACTACTACTACTACTACTACTACTACTACTACTACTACTACTACTACTACTACTACTACTACTACTACTACTACTACTACTCCTGCACCTGCTATTAATCCTAATACTCCTTCTGCTGCTTCTGTTAGTCCTACTACTACTACTTCTCCTGCTGCTGCTGTTTGTCCTACTACTACTCCTCCTGCTGCTGCTGTTAGTCCTACTACTACTCCTACTACTACTACTACTACTACTACTACTACTACTACTACTACTACTACTACTACTACGACTACTACTACTACTGCTACTACTACTACAACTACTACTACTACTACTACTACTACTACTACTACTCCTACTACTACTACTACTACTACTACTACTACTACTACTACTACTGCTGCTGCTGCTGCTGCTGCTGCTACTACTACTACTACTACTACTACTCCTACTACTCTTGCAGCTGCTGTTCATCCTAATACTCATCCTCATGCTTCTGTTAGTCCTACTACTACTACTCCTCCTCCTGCTGCTGCTGTTAGTCCTACTGCTCCTCCTGCATCTGTTGTTAGTCCTACTACTACTCCTTTTGCTACTGCTGTTAGGCCAACTGCTACTCCGCCTGCTGCTACTGTTAGTCCTACTGATCCTGCTGCTGCTGCTGCTGCTGCTGCTGCTCCTGTTAGTCTTCCTACTACTCCTCTTGCTTGCTACTGCTGTTAGTCCTACTACTACTCCTCCTGCTGCTGCTGCTGCTGCTGTCAGTCATACTACTACTCTTCCTGCTGCTGCTGTTAGTCTTACTACTACTCATGCGGGTGCTGTTGGTCCTACTACTACTCCTCATGCTGTTAGTCCTACTACTACTACTACTCCTCTTGCTGCTGTTGTTAGTCCTACTACTACTCCTCCTGTTGCTGCTGCCAGTCCTACTACTACTCATGCTACTGCTGTCAGTCCTACTACTACTCTTCCTGCTGCTGCTGTTAGACGTATTACTACTTCTCCTGCTGCCACTGTTAGCCCTACTACTACTCCTCTTGCTGCTGTTGTTAGTCCTACTGCCACTCCTCGTGCTGCTGCTGTTAGTCCTACTACTACTACTACTACTCCTGCTGCTGCTGATGTTAGCCCTAAAACTACTCCTCTTACTACTACTGTTAGTCCTACTACTACTACTACTACTACTACTACTACTACTACTACTACTACTACTACTACTACTACTACTACTACTACTACTACTGCTACTACTACTAATACTACTACTACTACTACTACTACTACTACTACTACTACTACTACTACTACTACTACTACTACTACTACTACTATTAATACTACTACTACTACTACTACTACTACTTACTACTACTACTACTACTACTACTACTACTACTACTACTACTACTACTACTACTACTACTACTACTACTCCTGTTGCTGTTATAATCGATGGACGAACCCCATATTATGAACAGCGGGGGTATTTATTCAAAACAATGTCAGGTCCTACAAACTGCATTGAAATGACTGGCCATCTTACCCCTTGGTGATCTAGATTGGCCCGATCAAATGGTTGTTTCATCTTGATGTAGGTCAAGTTGATTCCCGTGAGATAAATAACAAAATATTTTGAAGATTTATCACTTAAATGACTGATCCGATCATCGAGCCAGGCAGTCCACGGTTAAAACTTTTTAAAAACATTCTCATGATCTGAAAATAGATATTCCTCAAGACTATGTATCGATATTGACCACTGGGTCTTTAAATAGTTAATCTAACAAGCCATTCATATACAGGAAATCTAAACAAAAGAGGCTATTCGTCCCATTCGTGTGTTGTCACAAACCACCACCCTATCGCCCTCCGGCCAACTTAGAAACTACTATGATATGAACAATCTTGTTGAATGTCTGCTTAGCTAACACTTATGCAGGCCCTATCGGATATCAATAGGAATAATTTAAATCTTTAAAATGATGAAAATACAACGGATTGCTCTTTGAAAAATTTGACTGAAATTATTGCTATCATAGGTAATACTGAGCCTAATATGTTGAATGTTTTTGCCCTTATTTGACTAAAATTAATTGCGAACTCAACCAACAATACATCTCAGTCAAATTAATTTCAGAACTATTTTCAATTTTCTTAAAAATTGATTTTCAAGATTCCCTTTTGAAATTAATTTTCAAAGATTTGGAAATTTGTTTCGAATTTGGTACTGGATAGCTCTCCTATTAGCCCATGGCAATAAATGTAATTCAGAATAACACCAGTCAATGGCATGTGAACTTGCGTTGTGAAAATCGCATGGTTCACCAAACTACATCAAAAATGAGCTGCTGGATATTTCGAAAGTAAATCTTTAACGGGGTATAAAAAGGATAAGATCGGTAAAAAAACCCCAATTTAAGTACTTGTGTGCCAAAAATGAGTCCAAGTTACGTGCATTCTTCTTACTGCCTAAAATTCACAAACGGATAAGCTCTTGGATGAATCCCATGATACCACCAGGTAGGCCGATTATTCCAGACTGTTGCTCTGAATCACACAGGATTAGCGATTTTATCGATTATCATCTACGGCCCAGGCACCGGTCCTACCTACACTACATGTACCTTTCCTACCTGTACTACATGTACCTGTCCTACTTGCACTACATGTACCTGTCCTACCTGCGCTGCATGTACCTAGCCATTCTTTACCTGCACTGCAATAGGCCTTATTTTGCTCCATTACCATGGTTGGTTCACGGTAGTGCCAGAACGTCAAGGTTTGCAGAATTAATCAAATTTGGTATGTGAGTTAACCATATGACATGTATGATTGCGCCTAACAACAGCAACAAGAGGTGTAGTAGGAGGGCTAACAGCAGCTGCAGCAGCGGGAGTAGTAGTAGGACTAACAGCATCAGCGGCAGGAGTAGTAGTAGAACTAACAGCAACAGCAGGAGTAGTAGTCGTAGTAGTAGTAGTAGTAGTAGTAGTAGTAGTAGTAGTAGTAGTAGTAGTAGTAGTAGTAGTAGTGGTAGTAGTAGTAGTAGTAATAGTAATAGTAATAGTAATAGTAGTAGTAGTAGTAGTAGTAGTAGTAGTAGTAGTAGTAGTAGTAGTAGTAGTAGTAGTAGTAGTAGTAGTAGTAGTAGTAGATGTTGTAGGACTAACAACAACAGCATGAAGAGGAGTAGTAGTAGAACTAACAGCAGCAGCAGGAGTAGTAGTGGGACTAATAGCAGCAGCAGCGGCAGCAGCAGCAACAACAACAACACAGTTTTGTTTTCAATCTAGGATCTGAACTGAAATTTAGTCTGTCCTATAAGAACTTGAAATGCTCAACACATGCATATCTATGAGTAATGGTGTATCTTGCCTGTGGTATTAATACACTGTCATATGTTCGTAGCTTCTAAAAAGTGAGGGCGGCAGGACATCAGGTGGATAGGAGGATGATGATGACGAGGAGATTCTTACAATGGGAGAACATTGCGGCTTCTGCCACCGACCAAATACAACACACTCTTGTTAGACATAAGAAGAATTCAGTAGATCTTTTCGAAATTAATCTGCTGGGAATCTATTGCTCTCTAAGTTGGCGACAAGTTCCTATCAAATTAAATCCAAAATATTCAACAAATTGCATATGTGTACGTAAATACACATCGGTGTTTAACAATGAAAGTGGAGAGATATGTCTCCCCCGCCCCTCGATTCACATCAAATGACGACCAAGCTTAGAAGATCGGGATTTTATTACATAATATTAAGATAGAAAGATACTAAAAGATATCTACTGAATGATAATATTCACTCATTTCATTGGAGCAAAAGTAATAATTTCTTGAATGAAAACCAGACTAACCATTCCTATTCTCTGTGAAATTTGTCTTGATCCATTCATGTAAAATAAGATGTGGTCTATAACAGATTTCGCAATTGTATACTAGAATAACTGAATCGGAAAGCCACGTTTATGGTGCAAATTAAAGATGTGTGATTCTGTGGTGTATGCCAAACATGCTGCTATAGACAGCACATGTTTGTATGTCAATGATACTTTTCATATTCTTGTTTTCTTTCCTTGACAGAACATGACAATGGGAAAAGAACGGTTTCGAGAACATTATTTCATATTTGTCAAACTGGCAGTTTAAATGGCGTGATCCAAATCTACCCAAAGTGGTCGGAATTGCCGTATTCGGTCGACTCACGCTATTATGAAATTCTTCGTAGGGTGAAAGCCAGACTAAATCTTTCTTTGTATTTCCATAAAGCACAACTATGTGTCATCAAAATATAATGTTTGATTTTAAATATTCCATACATAAATTCACAGGAAATGTTTTTATGCAGTACTCCGAAACTGCCTGAAATACTGTACCATATTGGTGTTGTCTCCATAACATTCTTGATGAATATTCATTGGATAAACTCAACCTACACAACGTTTACTATTAAAATAATGTATCATAATTAAATAGCCTGTGATATTATTGTTGTTTTCTCGATTTTTCTAAGAAAATGGTATTGTTTTTATAACTTTAATTTATACTTGTAGCACTAGAAGAAAATGGGTAAAATCTTAATAATTTCACAGCCGTCCGAAGGTCCAAATTTTTCTGTAAAAATGCAAGAGATGCACTTTGGCGTCTTCTAGATATCACCAATTTCCTGAGTAGGAACCCTGGACAACCCCACCCCACCCCCACCCACCACCCAAAACCCGTTCAAGTTTTCAGACGATTCTGATGACACACATTTCGGTGTCGGCTGTCGCACAAAACATGTTGTCAGTCTTCTACACATGGCCGATCCGTCGCAAGAATTGTCTGAATTGGCCAATTTTGGCGATTTCTGTCGCCAGTGTATGCAAGTTTCTGAGCAAATATGTCTTTGTTCCAGATTCCATACGCTTAACCACATCTAGCGTGTATATTATATTCTAATTTATGTTATTTACTTATTTGTAGAAAATGTAGCTTTAAAGAAAACAGCTGTTCAAAGTTCTCGTTTGGGATCATACTATGCAAGCCTTGCAGTAGATGGCATATCTTCTATTAATTTCGGGGACGACTCTTGCACACATACTAGAGATGCGGTTGGGAATATACCAGTGCTGGACACTCAATATGGACACAGCTGGTGGTATGTCGACCTGGGAGCAGTGTACAGCATACGGCGTATCCGTGTGTACAACAGAGGTAACATGAAGTACATTATCACAACAAATGTTAATCTACATGAATATAGTTATTTTATTATGTCGACGCTGATGTAGACGCCGACGCTGATGCAGACGCCGGCGACAATGAACACGACAATGACCGCCACCAAGACCAGGACCACGCCAGCGGTGATGACGACGATACCGACGACAATGCCGATTACAACGTAAACAACAATGCCTCTGACGATGTAAATAATGACGATGACCAAGATGACATCGATCATGACGATGATGAGGACGACGATGACGATGACGACGATGACGACGACGATGATGATGACAATGTTGACAATGATGATAACTCCGACGGCGACCATAGACGTGGTTAAGAGGGAAAGCATGCGTTAACATCTCAATGCTATGCTCTCAAAATCTAATTTCTCAGAAATTGTGAGAAATCAGAAATCGGTTGTACATAGTACTTTGAAATCAAGTATCGCAAAGAAACCTTTAGGTTTAGTGTTTAAAGTTGTATGTTATGTTACCAGTTGTTTCCGTCTGTAATCTATCTGTATTGTTTCAGAAAATGAACTTGTCACATAACTTCTGGTAAGAGAGCGATAGCGCCTATGCATGGCCTTCACATAACAGAGTGAGGGATATTCATATTGTAATAGTTCCCTGGTAAATGGTGGTGATTTGAATTAATATAATACATTTAGATATGTATGAAGACGTAGAAAAGCGACGATATGGATGTCGATCTGCATTGATGAGAGGTTGGTGATGTCAACACCTTTTGAATTAGACCACGCCTCGTTTTGCCACCAAAAGATTCTCAAATATAATTGGTCGGGATCGGAAAATACTTTGTTCTCGCTCAAGCAATCCGATTCGCGTATTTCGTGGAGGGCTTAAAAGGGGCGTGGTCTAATTCAAATGTTGATGACGTCATCAATATCTCATCTAATCAGACTGACGTCTATGC
Source organism: Chaetoderma sp. LZ-2023a (assembly GCA_034401795.1). Classification (NCBI taxonomy): domain Eukaryota; kingdom Metazoa; phylum Mollusca; class Caudofoveata; order Chaetodermatida; family Chaetodermatidae; genus Chaetoderma; species Chaetoderma sp. LZ-2023a. The sequence continues at coordinate 10,839 of JAVVLW010003751.1, forward strand.
CTTCGCTATTTTCGTAGATGTATATGAGCAGGCACGTGCCGATGATTGGCATGTGTAATGAGATTCGAAATCGTTAGTGGGTGTGGATGAGATCATGTGACACCGGTGGGTCAATCAGATCCATGTCCATATCGTCACACTAGTCAGATCATGTGACACGACAGGGCTAGGCCAATCAGATCGACGTCCATATCGTCGCCATGGTCAGATTTTGTATGACATCTATGCTCGTTGCAAAGGAATATTGCCACCCAATGGCCCGTGAAAGGCGCGTGGCCTAAGGTATGGTGGGTGATGGGGCATGGCCTAATGACGTCCATATCGTTGAACTGGTAAGGGCGTCCATGCCGTCACTGGATTAGCTCACATTTATCGACGCCAGCTGGCTAGTTATCAGGCCTAATAACCCGTGAAGGGGCGTGGCCTAATGTCTTTGGTGTGTGCGGTGTGGGGTGACGGGGCATGGCCTAATGACATCCATATCATCGCACTGGTTAGAACGTCCATATTGTCGTCCGAAGGCTACTCACTTCTCTTAATGCCAGCTGGCGATAATGCCATAAAATTGAGTGGGCTAAAGCCTAATGGCGTGACATAATGACGTCCGTATCGTTGCAATGGTAAGGACGTCCAAACCGTGACCCCGGGCTAGCTCGCTTCTATTGATGCCAGCTGGCTCGTTTTCAGGCCTAATGTTCCGTGAAAAGGATCGTGGCCTAAGCCCTTGGCGTGTGGCCTAATTCAAATATTGATGACGCCATCATTACCTCGACCAACCAGATCAACGTCCATTGCATCTCACTGGGATTGATTGCTGCCAGGCATAATGAGTCGGGAACTATGAATGAAAATAATTTCCATTCATAGCTTTCCATTCAAAACTTTACAAAATAATACGTTTTCTTTACTATGAATAGCTATTGAGGGTATGTTGATTTAAAATCGGGTGAAATCTGCAGTGTTGTTATAGTTGCAGCTTTGCTGAAAATATGACAGGGCTCATTCAGTCAAACCTTTTCAAAATATAAATCACAGACCTCTGTAAATGCTAAAACATTCAATTCACCAGAGTGTCTATTATATTCCTCAGAGTGTAAACGAACTCATACTCGTTGCACTCCATCCCACCTCTCTAATGGCCAGTAACCCTATGTCTAACAGGCCTGAGACAAACCTCCAGGTGAGCTTTTTTCCTAAAAAACCCCAATATATATGATTTATACATGCCTGTGCGTATACTATCTTAACTTAATAACGTTCTCGGGCACTGGCTCTGCCTTGATACGTGAACGTTGCTGAAAATATGTCAGGGTGGAGTGTGTCGGTGTGGCCATTCAGTCAAAACGTTTTCAAAATCCTGGAACAACCCTCTTAAAAGTGCTCATACGTTCAATTCACGTGAAAAGTTAATCTATTCCTATAATTTTAGGTTCTCGTATACCTGTTACAACAGACTGAACGCGAAATAACGTACTGGACTTCTTGAAAACAGTTGACTCAAATTTTAACAAACCCACCGAGTATCATCCCCTCAAGCGACTCAATTTCAAAATCTTCGTCAGATTATTTATCATTAAATAAGAAAGACATGTAATTCACCAAATTCGACTCTCTATTTTCAGTTCATTACGCTGGATGTAGCCAGTTACGTTCGAATACCCTGATGTGTCGGGTGGGGTGTTCATGTAGCTAGAGTGGAGTGTGAGGCGTGGCGGTTGTTGCATGCATGTATTCATAGGAATCTGTAGAAGCGAGGTTTGTCCACTTGAAAAGATTAACTCTACACATGTTACTAAAGACAACTAGATACCTACGAATGTCTGTAGGCAACAATAAACTGATCGGCGCTGCGCAGCATGTGTTATTCAACTAACATATAAATGGCGGTCCATTAATTAGCCATTGCATTCGCCGATTGTTTAAAAGATTAATGAAAGATTATTATCTATACAGGGAGGCTGGTGAATATTCTGAAAACTGTGTTGCTTGGGAGCCGTTGCTGCCTTTCACGACGTATCTTTGCTGCCTTTCATGACGTACCTCCATTTACGATCAATAGCGCATAAGCGAGATATATATTAACGCTTCATTGCAATCGGTAATGAGCCAAGCTAATGTTTAGATGGAAACAAGTCTAAACCATCCCCACAACCCCTACATCGATATACACTTGTACACCCACTTCCAGCTGAATTACCTTCAAAATATTCATATCAGCTGTTCAATTACGCGGTCATGAATAACCCTTTAATTACACCATGCAGCTAGGTCTGCTTGAATCCTGAATCCTTTATACTCTGGGCGTGTAACGGTATTATATATATATATATATATATATATATATATATATATATATATATATATATATATATATATATATATATATATATATATATATATACACTGATAACATTTTAACGTTTCATAGCTTCACGGTGGCTTTGGCTCGGTAATCACAAAATCTGGAAATGATAATGATGATGATGATGATGATATCTGGCATAGATTGCGATTAAAAGCTCTCTCAGATTGGTCGCACGATTGTTTAACTTCCCTAGACCGATTCAACGTTATCTCGAAATTGTGTAAAATAATTAAATTACGTTTGAAATATCCAGGATGATGTTGGATATTGCTGTCTACTACACAATAACCAGTGCCATTAGAGTTATTACGCATACATTTTAGAGTCGTAATGATGTTGTGGAGGTATTTTGAATCAGTGGGGTTAAAGAGCATATCCATTAACCGATCACACACACCTAATCTTTTCAACCATTATGCGCCACCTTCCCATCGACGCCATAGGCCAACACACCCTTATCGCACTACCAAAGCTCAACAAGTGACATTGCCCCCAGCTAATCTGCGGCCCATTGTGCTCCTCAACTGCATACAGAAAATCCTACCCAATGATACTCTAAGCCGCATCCGAGACAAGATCGATGACTTACCCAGATCATGTCAAACTCGGATCAAACGTGGACGCATCTTCGCAGATAGTATATGGGCGCAACGCATGCTTGTGTCGGTATGACTACCAAACACTGAGACTTGCACAAAATGGGCATCGACATGTCACTAGCCATCGACACAATTAAACGCTCAAAGATCCTAGATGTATTACGCCTGGCCAGTTGCAATGGAGATAAGCTACGACTAGTGAGACTACTGCTTGCAGACGCCAATCTGAGAGTACGAGTCATGTCAGCGACGTCTGCAGAGTTTGAGACATCAATCGGCTCCGCACAGAGAGCTGGTCTATCTCAGGTGCTTTTCATATGTTGTCTTGCAACGTAACCGTTGCAAAGTATCCGCCGTTGCAAAGTGTCGGCCGTTGAAAAATGTCTGCCAGAAATGAAAAACCCATTGCAAAGTGTCCGCCCGCTGCTCAGTGTCCGCCCAAAATGAGAAAAAATCGTTGCAATGTGTCCGTCGTTGCAAAATGTCCGCCCGAAATGAAAAATCGTTGCAAAGTGTATGGCCGTTGAAATATTCCTGCCCAGAACAGATTTAATTTCAAAATATCCACAGGTGATAGAATTTCCAGCGACATTAAAACGAGTTTCCATTACCTTTCCTAAAACGCTCAGTAATACGATAGGACTGTGCGTATTTACGTTTACCCACAAATTGTAGGTATTTTAGCCTGTTTGTATGTGCATACGCCTGCCTGCCTGCCTGCCTGCCTGCCTGCCTGCCTGCCTGCCTGCCTGCCTGCCTGCCTGCCTGCCTGCCTGCCTGCCTGCCTGCCTGCCTGCCTGCATGCCTGCCTGCATGCATGCATGCCTGCCTGCATGCCCGCCTGCCTGTATCTCAGCTACAATTGATCCAATTCAACTCGAATATGAAACCAATAAATGCTGTTATCACTAACCATGATTTCTAATCGTTGGTTGTAATCCGGATTTACATTTTTGAACCCTAAGCTATTTCTAGAATTGTAGATTTCTCGGAAACTAGTCATTCTATTTGCCGCTTTCATATTGTTTCTTCTCCACATACAGGGACGGATCAAGAAATTTTAGTTATGTTGGGTTGGGGTGTAAATAAGGAGTGTCTGAGAAGGGCTGTCTACTCTCATTAGCGGGTGGGTGGGCGGGTGGTATGAGGGTCTCAGCCACGAGCCCACCACCACCCACACCCCACCCCAACCGGGAAACTTGTGAAAATTCTTTCAACAACGTATTACTATTTTAGAAATGGGCAAATCTTGGACAAATCCGGAAAATCTTGAAGGCGTCTTCTTAAGAGTGGGACTATGTGTCATCTCTCCAAACATTTGGAAATCTGGATGCTCTCGGAGACCATTTGCTACATTTCTGTGGGTAAAAATTGAGATTTCGTTAGCTGTGAATGTATTCAATTTTGCCCAATTGCTTACGAAAAGAAAACCATTCTCGTGACATTAGTATCTGTTGGAAAATGCGCACATGTAGGCTTATATGTGCTTACAATGTAACACCGTGGTCTTCAACACATACCCACCGACGCCAATTATTTGAATACATATCTTAAATTATAATTCTTTGCCTATGAACTGCTCAACGGAGCCTAAATAAAATTTGAGTGATCGAAAATAGATGACAGATCTGTAGTTTACTGGTGTTTGTCTCACAGCATCGGGTAACGGACATAATCCAACATAGAAATCATGATCACTTAGAACTTTGAAGCATATTAATTTCATTTACTCATGAATGGCCGTGTTTCTCCTAGCCACATTTTTTTCTCGTAAAAAATATCAATGCCAAAAGTCTGGAGCATTTTGAGAATTCAATAAATAGGAGTTGGCATACAAATACTGCCAAATTAAGCAATTTGTCCGGTTGTACCATCTCTCATTGGCCTAGTCAAAGATTATATAACGTGGTTACAAGAAACACATATTTTCATTGCCGTAATAGTGTTTGGTCGATTTTGTCACGATTGTCAGAACGCTTTGTCGGGAAAGGCACAAAAAAACAATGCGTGTAAGCAGAAAGATGATGAGATTGCCGACTGCTCTGATTGGCTGAGTGAAGACGTCATCAATATTTGAAGTAGGCCACGCTCACCTTTCTCCCGCCAAATACTTGAATCTGATTTGTCGAGAGCGAGGTCTATTGTTTGCCTCCCTACCAATACGATTTGAGTATTTTTGGCGAAATAAATTGGGCGCGCCCTAATTCAAATATTGATGACACCATCTTTCTCTCTCTCTCTCTCGCTCTCTCTCTCTCTCTCTCTCTCTCTCTCTCTCTCTCTCTCTCTCTCTCTCTCAGACAATCAGACCAACCACCCATCCCGTCGCAACATTTTGGGGATGTAGATCTTTTGATATGTCCCGATCATTCACAGGTGTAAAGCCGCATGGGAAGAACGTGCTTGAGGCGTGGTCAAAGGCAGGGTCACCAGACCCCTCGCGACCTATCAGAAAAGTCGCTTAGAGCCTCACCACTGCTTGAGATGGCAATCTATTGGCACAAGGCAATACTGATTGACAGGCATAATGAGCCATGAAACTGTTAAGCGTCACATGACCGCTCGTGGCCTATCAGACCAGCCACTTAATCAGTCACCAATGTTCGAGAGTTATTAACAGATGTAATGAGGTGTTAAATTGCTATGGTAGTGTGGGTCCACTACGAGATCGCATGCCCCCTCGTGGTCCATCAGAACAGCAGCTTATATAGTCGCCACTGCTTGAGATTTTGAAGGATTCTGCAGAGTTATAATTTCTTCGGACATGTTCTGTCATTTGCGGTCATTTGACATCTCCCAGCCAATCAGAACAACCTCTTATACAGTCACCACTGTTCTAGATCTATTGACAGATGTAATGCGGTGTGAAATTACTATGGCGGACTATGGCAGGATGGGTCCAATACGAGGTCACATGAACCCGCATGTCCCATGTGAAGAGCTGCTTATGCAGTCGCCACTACTTGAGATGTTGACGGAATTCTTCAGAGTTATAATGTGTTCCAACATGTTCTGTCATTTGAGGTCATGTGCTATCTCTCAGCCAATCAGAACAGTGACACGTACAGTCTCCACTGTTTGAGATTGGCTGGCAATCTATGTCACCAAGACATGAATATTCATATCAAAAAATGATGGCAAGACGGATATTTAGCTAGGATTTTACCATGTTAACGTTTTAACACAGAACAATTTTGTAAATTGTGCTGTACTTAGAACCGAGTTCTGCAATACTGAGTGGTAAAAAGCATACTTAGTTTGTTTCAAAATTAAAATAATGTTTGAGTTTAGGCGGTGTGGAGTGTTTTCAAGGCATTGAGAGATTTAGGGTGTGCGAGGCACATATTACATCTTTTTTAGAGGAACATCAATTCTTGGTTTCACTGTCGATATGCAACGTGTTTTGCTCATGCACAAAGGGAAATGATAGGATCTCCACACATCTTTGACCACATGCCCACATCATGCCCGTGGTTTAGTCCTTAATTTGAGATTTAGATTTCAGTCCTCGGAATGTTCGGGTACATGTCCTCGCCCTCGTACCATGCATTGTTGTAACTTACTTTCACTTGACAGCTCACTAACGCGAACATTCTGGGACGATATGATGCCGCGACAGTACAGTAATTCAGAATTCATAAGACAGGAGGGCTTTCAGGTGTCCACTTCAACATGTCACTACAGCGAATCTTTAGTCTGCCTCCGGACTCTCGCCAGCCCACTGCCAGTCTGTTCTTCCCAAACATGGAATAGTTCATCTTACTTGGCATAGTGGCTAACTTGCTCTGCTATAGTGGCTAACTTGCTTTGCTACGAATGTCTCACACCAGGATTTAGAATTGTGTCCTATATTAAGAGTGCATAGAGTACATGTGTATATCGTCTTTATCTTCTTCTTCCTCTCACTTTCTTCTGCCTCAATTTTCTTCTTTGTATTTGCCCTCCTCCTCGTCATCTTCTTCTATTTGTTTTCTTCTTCTTCTTTCGCCTCTTCTTCTTCCAATATAAAGAGAAGCGATAGTAAATATACTGTTCATCGTATGTGCAGGCAGTGGGTGGTTGTCGCAAGTTAAAACTATGTACACTGCTCAACAATTTATGTACACGATGCTCAGCTGGTAATCATTCCAGCATGATCTGAAAGCTGGCAAGTCTATTAACTGGCGCTGTTTCCATTCTTAGTTGATCTCAGAAAAAGAACGTGTGGTAGTCCTTGGTTGTATTTGTCTGCCTTCGCTTGTGAGCTCCTCTGGCACACATGTTACCAGCATGCAAATGTCGGTTTATCAATCAAGATATCGATTGCTTTTTACGGTATTTTAACCGGATTCTTTATTCTGCTACGTCCTGAGAACACATAGTTCATGTCGGAAATACTCTTGGTAATGCTGCTTGGTGGTGTGAAATCATAGTAGTTGTCATTGTTAAATCTGGCTGCTCTCTGTTGAATATGTACAATTGATGTGATAGTTCTTGTAGAAGTGATAGAAGTACATTGGAGTGATGGTCAGACAGGGCTTGGTAGACTGTTATTCTCCTGATATGTTAAGTACCACATAGGTACTGATTGATGGGTTTAAGGGATCTGCTAGCTTTGTTGGTGATGATATTTGTGTGGTCGTTGATCGTCAGTCCTGCCTGATGGAGACACCAAGGAATTGCTACTTGACTCTTTTGTGTAGTGTATGTCCATGTAGTCAGTCGTTTTGCTATGGCAGTTAATTATGTCCAGGATATCAATCTGTAATAATTAGATGCCATTTGCCAATCTGTTTCCCAGTGTTCCAGAGTTGTCTTGCCGTAGTGCGGTGATGGTCCAAAAAGTAATGAAGTATTTGTGAATGGCCAGACTCGAGACTGCGTTAATTCTGGCATGCCATTTCTAAATACACGGGATAGGAACGGATTAAGTATTGTTCCATGCGGAATGCCTGAGATGACATTGTCAGTACTCGATTGTCATCAGTATTCAGAGTGGTATGTCCAGTATTAGAAATATGCTGCCTCCCTCTGAGAACTGCAGTTCAACGATTCGTGGCTCCCACCACCATCGCTGTCCTGAAAGAAACACACACATGTAAGACCTGGGTGCTACTTTTATATATCAAGCACAACAGACGTCAAATAGATGAAATGTCACCCTACGTCGAGGCGTCTTTACGTAGTTGAAAAGTCATCTTCATCGAGGCAAATATGGCAGAAAAAATGTGGTCATCTCTCTATGTGCGTGTCTGCCAGTGAACATGCCCTTAGAGACAAGCATCCATATTGGCACATTGGCATACTGGCATCCAGCCACACACTATAGTCACTGTCCGGGTCTGAACACCCAATTAGAGACAAGCATCAATAGTGGGATACCGGCAATCAACCACACACTACAGTCGCTCTCCTGGTCTGAACATCCATTTAGAAACAAGCATCCATAGTGGTATACCAGCGATTAACCACACGCTAGAGTCACTCTCCTGGTCTGGACATCCATTTAGAGACAAGAATCCATAGTGGCATAGCGGCAATCAATCTCAATCTACAGTCGCTGTCCTGTTCAGAATATGTACAGACACACACTTATAGTTGTATACCCTTAAAACAACATGGTTATTGTAGCACAGCTTCGACCGATGGCAAAGTAATTCTGCCATAGAGGATACTCTAAGTCCAACAAACCTGATCTGCTCCAGATGATTGGACAGTTCCGAGCTGAAGAGTGGCAGAAGCGACTTCCGGAGCACAAGAGATGGGGAGGTGTCCAGCAATCACTGGCGAGGATCCTGGAAACCTTCACATGGAAGCACGACAGTACCGTGAGCTTCGACAGTTGGATGAGGAGGTGACTGCAAACATGTGAGCAAAAGCTGTAGCTGCTCAGATAACAAAACATCAACTGGGATGCTTGCCTCCTCTGAGGATGGGTAGGTGGGCACTGACGTGAACGAGGTCTGACCCCCTTAGCCCAGAGTATCATGCAAGAATGCAAGCATATTCTCAATGAACATCTCGGCGAGATGGAGACCGAGAGAGGTTGATGAACAGTGCTCTGGAGATTCTTTAAGGGCCTCAATGGCAAAAATCCAGCAAACAGTACAGAATTCCTTCTACCTTCGGTACACTCACACCTATCACATCCATTGCATCGAAGATGGCAGGGTGATGTCATTTCACAATAACGTTCCACCGAGTCACTGAATGAACACGATTAGGAGCAGCCCAGATCAGGGTGACTGCCAGAGAGGAAGTATGCCTTGACCCAGACAATATCGATCGATCCAACACAAAGCGGGTCTTCGTCCGATCAGTCAACAGTGAGGTAAAAGCTGTCATTGATCACTAGCGATTACTAGGGACAGGCCCCCTCTCAAAATGGTTATGCATTCGGTGCTTGATACCTACACGGACAACGTATGTCTATGGAGATGCCTAGCATTGTATCAGAGAACGAGGCTTGATTGTGGTACAGCTCCAGCACGAGAGCTCGTCAAACAGTTCTACGGCTAGATGAGGTAGAGTTATTGCCGAAGCTGGGAATTCGTGTTTCTGAACTGAAAAAAGAGTGCAGCTGGCACCTGGCCAGGCAACCACCACACTCTCCGAACATCATGAACATCAGAGTGCATAGCCGCCTTGCATTCTATATCAAAGACATATCCCGGCTCGCTCACACTTTCAGATATGGGCACTGCCAGCAGTAGTTCATGTAGGCATATCACCTCCAACGTCTTGTTGATTGCGCTGCAGATGGAAACACCGCCATTGTGTGCCCCAGCGAGAAGGTTGATGCACCCATGTTTACATGCCAGAAAGCGCTCTACCCACCTCAACAGGCCAGCACAGTCACAATCAACTGCCTCGAGCACGTGCCACAACAACGAGGCACACACGCACGTACGCACGCACGCACGCACGCGTACGTGACGATGAACTGGTCCCTTCCTCACTCAGCCACCCATCGCACTCATGGAAGCAATAGAAAAGTAAGCGTCTGCATACAAGACCCCACCATAGCAAGGAAGACTCCGCAAACAGCAATTCTGGAGACTCTTCCTCAAGCGCGCCACAAATTCATCTATAATTGTGCTTTCTTGTTCGGCGGAATTTCTACCAGTGCCTCGATGGACACTGGAGCTTCCATCACAGCTTTTAACAAGCGTCTCTATGAGAGCATCCAACCTCATCAGAGACCACCACTTAGGACATCAAACACATGTTTGCTGAAGTTCCGGTGGCTGGTACTGTAAACATCGAGACACAGATAGAGGAGAACATTCATTCATCGAGTTGTCATCGCCTCTATCCAAAACGATGCCCTATTAGGTTCTGATTTTCTCAGGGCCAGTGAACCCATCATTCACTGCTGACAACAGCAATTAGACATACATGGCCATCGCATACCCCTTGGACTGGAGTCATCACTGTACAGCAATTACTCAGTGATTTTAGCTTCCACAGCAGCAGTTGCACTGGAACAGGAGGACATTCTATGGGCCACCGCGCCACAGTTAGGAGACAAAACACATCGCTATGCTGGAACCCGACCCTTAATACATGATAGCCTTCCAATTCGCGAGTCCACGGATGATAGTGGACACCACCAGCAAGAACCAAATACCGTTTCATGTATTCAATAGAAGAGCCGACCCCATAACACTTGTCCCAGGCGTTCGCTTTGGCCATTTGTTGGACGTGATTTCACTGGAAACAGCCTCCACTACACATGCAAGAACAGGAGCTTCTGATGACAACATACAAGAACATCTGCGTGACCTATACTTACGTGCCACAGTTGGACTAACGCAAACTCATAAACGTGATGTACGGCAGATTACTGTTTAATTACCAGGAGAGTTTTTCTGCCGGAGATATGGACCTGGGAGAAACTCACCTCATGCATCACTTCATTGACACCAGGAACAGCCGACCTGTATGACAACCGGCACGTCATCTTCCCATACATAACGATGCAGAAGCACACCAAGAGGTAAATGACATCTTGCGGACAGGCATAATAGAGCCTTCATCATCTCCCTGGGCCAGTCCCATAGTACTTGCAGGCAAGAAGGACGGATCTTTGTGGTTTTGCATTGACTACCGCTGCCTTAATGATCTAAGCATCAAGGACGCGTATCCATACCTTGGATAGATCGGGCATTAGGTTCGTTGTCTGTAGCCAGATGGTTCTGTACACATGATCTGGCAATCGGATACTGGCAGGTAGCCATGGATGAGGCTGATCGGGAGAACACTGCATTCGTCTGCAGAGACGGTCTTTTCCAATTCTGCTAGATGCCTTATGGCTTGTGCAACACTCCGGGAACCCTCGAACGTCTCATTGAGCAGGTATTAACTACCATGCATTGGGAGATATACCTCTGTTTCATTGACGATGTTATCGTTTTTGGCTCTTCGTTTGAGCAGACTTTGTCAAACTTAGACAAAGTGCTGATGCGGTTTCAAACTGCCAACATCAAGCCCAAACCCACGAAGTGCCATTTCTTCAGACAAAGTGTCGACTTTCTGGGACATGTAATATCCGCAGATGGAGTGGCCACACAAACCAAAAAAACACAAGCAGTGTTGTCAAACTGACAGAAGCCAACATCCGTAGCCAATACTCGAAGTTTCCTCGGGCTCTGCAGTATTATCGCTTGTAAAGCCATCATTTCTACTGAATGACAAGTCTCAATTAACACTTCTACTGCTGAATTACATGTCTCAATTAACGATTTTACTGCTGGGTTTCTCTATTAACCCCTTTAACGCTAAATTGCAAATCTTGATCAACCCATTTACTGCTGAATTAGTATATTTTGCCCTTTTTGGTCTTTGTTTACCGATGTTGACAATGTTTTCATCGTTTCTGACAATTTTGATTGTTTTTGGTAGTTTCCGTACCATTTTGTAAGCTTCTTGATAATTGTTGATCGTTTTACAACATTTCTGGCTATTTTTGATTGACCTTGACCATTTTGCTTCAAATTTTAACCGTTTTTGATCGGTTTCATCATTTTTGATAACTTTTACTTCTTTAAGTACATTTTTTTTGTCCGTTTTAAAAAAAAATTTCTCCAATTTTGGACCTTTTTGACCAATCTTAACAGGTTTTGTCCAATGTCGGCTACTTCTGATCATTTTTTCATTGTTTTTATGACTTTGACTACTTTTTAGGGTTTTTGTCCATTTCTTGTTATTTTTTGCCAATTCTTTACCTTTTTGACCGATTTTAACAATTTTTTTCCACATTTTCAGCATTTTAAAATTATTTTTTACCATTTTGGTCCTCTTTGACTGATTTGGACCAATTTTTCCCATTTCTGTAATTTTTAGATATTTTTTCAATTTCTGACACTTTTTTTTACCATTTTTGATCATTTTGACAATTCTGGGTCCTTTTTGACTGATTTTCGGCATTTTTCTGCTGTTTTGACCTTTTTTTCGTCTTTGATCATTTTTATTATATAGCTGATGGTTTTTGTCCGTGTTTGATAATTTTTACCGTTTTAAGGGTTTTTTGGTCCTTTTTGACCGATTTTTGCAAAGTTTTTACTGCTTTGCTTATTTTTCTATAGTTTTTCTTACTATTTTGGTCCCTTTCTGACCGCTCTTGACAAATTTTTCCCGTTTTCGTCAGTTTTTATTGTTTTTTACCATTTTGGTCCTTTTTGACCTATTTGGACCAATTTTTCACATTTCTGTCGTTTTTGGTCATGTCTTCCATTTTTAATGCGTTTTGACCATTTTTCATAATTTTGGGCATTTCTTGGTCCTCTTTGACTGATTTTCACCTTTTTCTGCTGTTTTTGACAATTACTGGAATTTTTTTTATCATTTTGATGGCTTTGTCCATGTTTGATAATTGTTATGTTTTTTAGTCTTTTTTCATTATGTTCACCAGATATTAAAACTGGTTCAGTGACATTCCTTTTACCAACCAATGACACCTTTGACCAGAAACCGTTTCTTGGAACCCGTGAGGTTAGTTCCTCTAATCTCTAGTTATATTATTATTATTATTATTATTATTATTATTATTATTATTATTATTATTATTATTATTATTACTTCTCCACCGGCTTCTTCTTCAGAACCACAATGCCAGCGTGTTTTAAATGTAGTTCACCATGTACGGTGATGTCCACAGATGAGGGTTTGAAAGAATCAAGTCAATCATCAGTTGAGATACAGTTGAGCGTGTCAGATTACTATATAGCATATTGCAAATACAGGCGCTCCTTAATAGAGAGATCAGATATGTCACAGTTTCCACCTTCGAGTAAATTTATGATAACAACTTGATGATTACTTGATGATTACAAGCAAATATATTACACTGAATTAATTTCTAGCTGGAAGTTGTTATTGCATTCTACACTGTCGGTGACTGTCATTTGTATTACTTTTGATGGTTTATGTCTGTGTTTGATAATGTTGTATTTGTTTTAGCTATTTTGGTCCTTTTGACCGATTTTTAAAATTTGTACTGTTTTGTTTTTTTATATATGGTTTTTGATCCTTTCTGAGCGATTTTGAGAAATGTTTGCCATTTCTGTCATTTTAGGTCATGTATTAAATTTTTTACAATTTTTCAGCATTTTGAACAATTCTTGGTCCTTTTTGACTGATTTTTGCAACTTTGCTGCTGTTTTTGACAATTCTGTTCGTTTTTCATCAGTTTTTGTCGTTTTTAACGCTTTGACTCTTTTTTGTGTTTTTCTCCATTTCAAATTAATTTTTGCCAATTTTGGACCTATTTGACCGATTCGGACCAATTTTTCCCATTGTTCATTTTTCCATTTCTAATGCTTTTTTTTTTCCAGTTTCATCATTTTGACAATGTTGTGTCCTGTTTGACTGATTTTCGCCATTTTCTGCTGTTTTTTGTCAATTTTTTTCGTTTTTGATAATACCTATTATTTTTTATTGGTTTTGTCCGTGTTTGATAATGTTTACTGTTTATGGATTTTTGTGTCATTTTTTATTGTTCTATCTATTGTGTCCCTTTTTAACAAATTTTTGCAATTTTTCACCATTTTTGTCCCTTTCTGACCGAAATTTAAATTTTTCTACCATTTCTAACGTTTTTGGTAACTTTATATTTTTTATGCTTTTTTACCTATTTTTCATTTTTTACAATTCTTGGTCCTTTTTTACTGATTTTCGCCCCTTTTCTTCTGTTTTTGACAATTTATTTTCGTTGCTCATCATTTTTTGTCGTTTTATCACGTTAACTACTTTTTGTTTTTAGTCCATTCTTGTTATTCTTTGCCAATTTTGGAACTTTTAGACCGATTTTGACAATTTTTTCCTGTTTTCCCCAATTTGTATTGTTTTTTACCACTTTGGTCGTTCACGTTACTCCTGTCAATCAACCTCAATTTACCTCTCAAAAGACAGTCGACAGGGTGCATCCAAATACGGTTGCTCGAGAGCCTGATGACGTCATCAAAATTGGAATTTGGCTATGTTTCCTTTCCCGCCAAAAATACTCGAATCTGATTGGTCCAGGTCCAAACAATGGATCTCGATCGCAACCAAGCACATTAAGGCATTTTGCCTGGATAAAAGCGGCGTGGTCTTATTGAAATTATGATGACGTCATCGAGCTGTAGGTAGTATAGGCAGCAACAGCACCCAGTCAAATTAGTTTCAAAATATCCATATCCGTATCCATATATTAATCTGAAAATTGATAGTTAGGAAGTTCAGGTGTCGATCCCAACACGAGTGAAGTGTGGGTGGAGATTAGCTAATGATAGGCTTGCCATAGCTAAACCTGGATTCATCCATTCAACTGTCACTGTGTGACAAACCTGAATGCAAATCATGCATACAATTTTTAGTCCTAATGTATCAAGTTACTGAAATAACGCAATCAATGATCTAGGAGGCGGAAACTAAACTGATTAACATTCAGTCTGAAGATTTAGTTTTTCTTTGCTTCGACCTCACTAGTCTGTTAAATTCTTCCATTATAGACGGTTACCAAGAACGGCTTAACGGGTTTGCTGTACGAATAGGATCAATAGATAGTTCTACAGCAAAGCATGGTGATCTTCCATTGTGCTACCAGCATACAGGCAACACATTATTTGATGTTATCGATGTCACATGTACCAGCACTATGACAGGACGCCATGTACGCATTAATACGGGACACAGGCTACATATCCTCACTCTGTGTGAAGTTCAAGTATTTGGTATGTCAGCTTATTATTAATCTTATTTAATACTGTATTAGCTAAATCTGAACAATATTAATCACCCTTCTCATAGGAAATGGCGATTTTCAGGCTATTGCATGGTTAGTTTTTTTAAATCTTCCTGTTAGACCAATGGAGACATTTTCTCAAATATTTTTCTCTTAATAAATAAATGAAAATGTTCAAAATACTCCAGTAGCCAGTCTGATTGACTTATATTTCAAGTAAATGGCGCACTAACAGACACGTAGCATATCACCCACAAAGACCCAACATAGCAAGCTTTAATATCAGCAACAATACTTGTCGTCATATTTTCATATTTGCTGTCCAGCTAACAAGGAATAGTGCTGCTACAGAAGCAATGGCAATGTAAGATGTAAGATGAAATTAAAACCTGGTCACTTTGTGTAAACATTGCGCTGTGCTGAGTTATACAGAACCGACTAGCATGCATATGTCTCTATTTGACGTATGCACTGATTAAGTGTCCTTAGTGGGATGCATTCACATTCATGATATTTACACTATTAGTGCTACAGACATTACCTTGAATAATCAAATTACCAATTGTCACAGGAGAGGACTTTATGCCAAAATCAATTTAGCAAGACTAATCTCTAATTTCTAAATCTGGATAACGGCAGTGTCAATAGCCGAGTAGAGCTGATACATTGAGACCCAATATGAGTGGTGCAAACACATATTTTGATGAGAAAAACGCCAAGATCCAGTTTTCTTATTCAAATATAAGTGCTAGATTGCCAAAAATCCTTAATTTTCATCATCGTTGTTCGTGGAGTGAACGTATAAATAAACTTGTTTCAACAAAAAATAAACACCTATGGATAATGGTTTTCCTGTGCTTACCATCAGGGATAACCTGAACCACTACGTGAAGATAATGTGTTTAACCATAGTGCAAACATCCCGTGCACTATTTTGCATTTAATGGGAAACGCCATACCCTCTATACTACTGTGTATAACATGAATCTACTTACCACAACGTTTTCAAAAATATAATTGCAAGCTCTGGCCTGAAATTAGAAATATATATCCTCGTTATTTAAATTCGGGATACATTAGTTACATTTCTATTCCCGGATGAGGTGCATGACGTAATAGGTTGAACGCGTTTCTCGCTGCCATCCAATGCTATCGCAATGCAATTGTGAATTGCGTTTTATAAGGCATTTCTCCTCAGCGTGTTAGGAATATTTAAACTATATTTGCGGAAATCTTGAAGAATATATAATAACAGTCCTTTGGATGATTTCTCTGATGGTGTCGATTTTGACATCAAGTTTTGATCTTGAGATAAATGACTGACGCGATAGTATTGGTATATCAGTAGAATTTCCACTTTTGAATCAACACTCTCAGTGGCGTTACGGCAGATAATGTTATTACAGTTTCATCTATTAATATGAGAGTTTAAATAGGGCATGCAAACAACCCAATACATCTTTGGGTTCTTATATTTTCATACAAGCCTCACAACGTCCTGGGATATTATAATATCGTCTAATTGGCAAGCATCTTCATTGAAAATTGTCATCTTAAGATTCGGCAACTAATGTATGAAAATGACAAATATATTCCATAAATTTGTGATAGTGTGATAAACGGCGTAATCTCTTCATTCTGTACAAATATAAATGATGTCGATAGTACTATCACCGATAAAGATATCGCCATCAAAATGCATGCACTCTTGTCCTCAGAGTGCCGTTATAATTTTCTTGTCAGATGGGATTCAACCTATGACGTCATCGGTTTAATTAACTCGCAGAAAATTATAGTAACATTTCGTTTTTTAACACTGTTTTACTCGGACATTTATACAGTAGCTTAAATATGGGCCCTACGACAGAACTGCGTGTTTATGCAAACGATGTTGCCCCTTCTTGTGTTCCCCTTTAACTATTTAGTCACGAATAGTAAGTGTTCTGTTCTGTTCTTCGCATGGAATATGCTGTCTATGTGCTAACCACATGCGAAAAAATGTATGATCATATATTTGATTCATGTGTAATAGATGAAGTTTTGTATCATTTATGTTCATGCATTTTATATTTAGTTTTGCTATTGAAATATAAAACAGTACAATTTGCATATTTTGCCTGGCCTTTTAAGTTTATCTATAGAATTTTAAGACATAGAAGCCAAAAAATAAAAATTAATTTTATGCTATGAATGATTATTTTGAATATTTTCCAATTAATCTGAGCGGAAGATATTGCTGACTGTGGCAGCAACAGTTCCTGTCAAATTAATTTCAATATCATTCAACAACTTACGCATGCGGGTATCCTCAAAATAGGATACTGGATGGTCTGTGCTCAAATGGTTAAGGTATTCTACTCTATTACGAAAGCAAGTAGGATTAGCTATTGCTCCTCATCGTGGCATGTGTATCAGAATGACGTACACAGTCTTGTTTACCGCAAAACAAGCATTCATAGCGCCAGCATCTATTGATAGAGTATCTAATCAAGAATCTACACCATCTGGGCCTTTACTACCTGTTTAACCAATGTTAAGTAATTGTCTACATAGGCGATAATTGGGATCATATTGAACATATATCGCATGCAAATGGACGAAAGATGATGGATGATAACACACTTCCAGATTGCATTTCAATCAGATAATCTTCCTTGCCTCGTGAAAGTTTAATCACTTCGTATGCTCCTAGCAAGAGTCTTTGAACTCGCCGTCATGACGACATAGAGCACATTGCGCAAACTATAAAATCATACATATGTGATATCAATAACACAGCGAAAGATGCTATAACAAGATTTGTTGTCATACGCTATTATAAGATAGCCAGCAGATTACTGAATTTTCTAAGATATGAGAAGGGGCGTGTTAGGTTATCACATTTAAATCAGCCTCTTGCCTATTTGTAACGTCTTGTTTTATGTGTAATACGTACATGGTAAACCTCGAGCGTGCGTGCGTGCGTGCGTGCGTGCGTGCGTGCGTGCGTGCGTGCGTGCGTGCGTGCGTGCGTGCGTGCGTGCGTGCGTGCGTGCGTGCGTGCGTGCGTGCGTGCGTGCGTGCGTGCGTGCGTGCGTGCGTGCGTGCGTGCGTGCGTGCGTGCGTGCGTGCGTGGGTGCGTGTCTGTGTCTGTGTGTGTGTGCGTGTGGGTGTGCGTGTGTGAGAGGGTGTGCGTTTGTGTATGTGCGTGTATGCGTGCGTGCGTGCGTGCGTGCGTGCGTGCGTGCGTGCGTGCGTGCGTGCGTGCGTGCGTGCGTGCGTGCGTGCGTGCGTGCGTGCGTGCGTGCGTGCGTGCGTGCGTGCGTGCGTGCGTGCGTGCGTGCGTGCGTGCGTGCGTGCGTGCGCGTGCGTGCGTGCGTGCGTGCGTGCGTGCGTGCGTGCGTGCGTGCGTGCGTGCGTGCGTGCGTGCGTGCGTGCGTGCGTGCGTGCGTGCGTGCGTGCGTGTAGGTGCGTTTGTGTGTTCGCGTAGGTAAGTAGTTTTTACTATTGTCAAGTAGTAGTGCTATGAACTCTGTCTTTAACGACGCAGTGGCAATAGCATGTAGCTCATTCATCATCTGAAATGTAATTTGATTTTTTTTCAATTTTTCGACCCGAGTGGGGTTCGAATGTTTGGGAGACAAGTGATCTACCAGCAGGCAGGCAGGCAGGCATGTAGGCATGCAGGCAGGCATGCGGGCAGGCAGGCATGCATGCATGCATGCATGCATGCATGCAGGCAGGCAGGCAGGCAGGCAGGCAGGCAGGCAGGCAGGCAGGCAGACAGGCAGGCAGGCAGGCAGGCAGGCATGCAGACAGGGAGGTGGGCGGGCGGGCGGGCGGGCAGGCGGGCGGGCAGGCAGGCGATCGGGCGGGCAGGCAGGCAGGCAGACAAGCTGGCTGGCAAGCGGGTTGGCGGGTCGGCAGGCAGGCAGGCAGGCAGGCAGGCAGTAACATGGTTAATGCGCTGGCTTAGAATTTTCAAAGAAATTTAAAATATTTTGTATTTATTTTATTGCCTGAGATTTGTTATTTTTGTATTATATGGGCGATATGGCCTTTAAAATGTTGGGCAACTTTAAGATGACAATGTTTGTCCCGTTAATTTCGATTTCACCAATATATCACGTAGATTCGTATTTTTCTTAAATACTATTACTGGACGCAACTTGAGAGGGTGTCTTAAATTATCCTGTAATTTATGATATTCATCTTTCAAAATTTCGGGAATTTCAACGTTTTTTCGATTGTAAGACAGAGTGAATGGAACTATTTCACGCTGATCAGCAAGACCCGGGTCCACATTTATGCCCCTCGGCCATTTTGTTTATAATTGCTTAATCCAAAATAATTCTTTTAGTGTCCTTTGTTCATCAGTTTCTTCAGCGGTATTAGAGAGAGGTGGTTCGTAGTCCCGAGCAACTGAATGACCAGGTAGATTAAAGTGTTCAGCCGCATGCGTGTCTTCTTCAAGTCTAATATCGCACATCTGTCTAGTTGCTCACCATCTTAATGGGCATTTAGTTTCACCGACATACTGTTTTTGGCATAATTTGCAAGATATTAAATAAATCATGTTTTCGGTATCGCAATCTAAATTAGAATCAATTTGAAATTTGTTTTTGTTCTGAAAGCTCATAAATGTCCTTTGCTTTGGAAGAAGTAGGTCCAATTTACACCTTTTCTTTCCACCTTTCAGAGGCTCGCCTACGCCTGTAATTGGATGATTGTGACGAATCTTGGTAGGCCTGTGATCTGCAGCATTATCAAGGATAGTTTCCAAATCTTTTCAGTTTCAGATTTAATTTTGCGCAAAAATCTAGATGAATACCCTCTTGGTATTAGTGCCTTGAACAAAAGGGAGCATGCGGATTCAAAGGTTTTTTCTATCACTCGAATTTCTATGAAAACGGCTGATTTGTGATTTTACAATTCCTTTAAAGGTATGGCGCGGGTGGAAATATTACTTGTGCAGTAATTGATGCGAATCTGTGGGCTTAAAATATACTTTGTAATCAAGGCGGCTAATTGTGTAATAATTTACACATTTGTACAGAGCTACATCCAAAAAGTCTACGAACATCTGGTCAGTATTGGCGTTTAGCTTGATATTCGCGTCATAAGTGCTCAAAATGGCGAAAAATTCATTAAATTCTAACTTTGTATGATGCCAAATAATGAAAATATCACCGAGGTACCTGCGATAAAAGAGCGGTTGTGTTGGACATTTGTTAAGCGCATCCTCCTCCCACTCTGCCACATAGATGTTAGGAACACTTGGACTGAAACGTTTACAAATTGCACAGCCACAAATTTGTTGGTACTTTTCACCAGCGAATTCAAAATCATTGACCTTTAAGCTTAGCTCTATGAGAGCTAATATTTCGCCAGTGAGACTGTTGTTATCTGGGTATTTATCACATGCTTTACGGACATAATTCAGACCTTTTTCGGTGTCAATGTTCGTGTACATAGCATCGATGTCTAGTGTAATCAAAAGTGAATTTGGAGGTATCGAGATCTCAGAGACCTGTTATAGAAAGTCTTCAATATTTTTCAAGAAGCTGAAATGTCTATTCGAAATTGGTTGTAGGTGATACTCAATGATTCCACTGAGCCTATAGGATTCAGAACCACAATCTAATAGTATAGGTCATCAAGGTGATATAATAGTATCTGACCAAGAATCAATAGGTTTATGAATTCTGGGCAATTGATACAATGTACGTAGCTTTGAGTCTCGTTTCGCAATGAGGAATAGGAACTGTTTGTGCGTTAAACTTTGTTATCAACCATATTTTGGTGAATTTCATCACAATTTTCGCATTTATTTTGCTAAAGTGGTTTGTCTAATTTTTTTGTAATGTTTTGGATAACTGAGTTGACGATGCGCTTCACGAATGTAGTTGTCTTTAAGCAGCATTGCAGCAGCAGATCCCTTACCAGCAGGTTTAATGGCAATATCGTTGTTTTTACGCAATGCTGTTAAGGGTTGACGTTCCTCATATGACACATTTTTATGATTTTTCGGAAATTCTACATTTTCAACACGTTCTTTTATAATTGTTTTACTGCCAGAGATCGCTGGGTCGACTAATTTTGAGTCTGGTGCCCAGCCAGTTTTTTCAACGAATGGAAGAATATTACTTTTTGATTTGCGAAAAACGTCGGCTAATTTGAAATGGTGGGAACATTCAAGAACTGCCATTGCGACATTATCTAAAAGTGCATCTAGACCAATTTTCGGCCTATGCGTTGGTACAAATGTTAGTCCACGATTGAGTAATAATTTCTCTGCTTCACATAATGTAGAGCCAGTGCGATTAACAATGCCACTACGAATCCCGGAGTGGTTAGTACCATGCCCAGCAGTTAGTTTAAATTAAGAAAAGTTAACCAGCTATAATGCAATGTGCTGGCAATTTTCTTACTTCAGTGAATTTTATCCTGGGCCACCTGAAATTGAAAGAGTGGAAGACAGCATAACGGAAACATTCACCCTCATGTTTTCAACAGAGGAGTTAATGGATTGAATGTTCCTCCTCTGGTGCTAGCATGGTTTATTCTGCGTCTGCACACTACCACTAGGCATAGAATATACACCTTATCTTGTGAACATAAGAATGCGTCTTTTAAGGTCTCTCAGTAAATCAGCCAATTCTATGATGCCCCATTCTCCCTAACCACCAAGCCACAATCTTCCATGGATGGTTACGTATGACTGAATATAGTTGATTGATATACGTTCTGATTTTCTAGCTTACATACGCTATGAAATGTTGCAACTAGTGCCTGTCTTTGACAGTCACATATCTGCTTTCGGAATAATACAGTAGACATTGATGTTTTCTGTCAAAAATATCGTGAGTTTTCACCCAAACCCATACCCAATTGTCCAGCTCATCCATGGAATTATCAATAGCATCATACACATTTGGAATTATGCTTGTCAATATGATATACAATGCAAAAGCGTGTACCTACACATTGTGCTGTTCTAAATCGAAGCCACTTATGATTAGACCACTGCAGCACTATATACAATAGTGATGTCCGTTGTATGCTAGCTGGTTTCGGAAAAAAACACCATATGCATTGAAAATCACTCTACTTGTAGGCACATACCTCCCGTCATAACAGGCGTGTGCACCTTGGAAACTTCAATTGCATTAACATAGATGTATATAGATATATAGTGTCGAAACTAATTTATATGCATACACCTATAATATAAACTGATTTTACTTTTCAGTATGTAATGACTTCTGGTTTGGTGAGAATTGTGACCAGACATGCAACTGTTACAATCCGAATGAGCGTTGTAACAAAGAGAGCGGTGCTTGTACTACTGGGTGTGCGTATGGATACAAGGGTGTAGACTGTAAAACAGGTTCGATCTTGTTAATCACATTGTACATTGCAATTTTTTGCTAACTATTGCACTATTTGGGTCGATTATGGGAATTAATAATTGTGTATGCTTACTTTAGAATAATCAATTTAATAGACAAAGCTATAAATGTAGGGCAGGTAGTAGGACATCTCCATGGATCTGTGAATGAATGCCGGACAATCATAGGTTAAGAAGCAATATTATGGCGAACGTGTGTAGTCTGGGTATTAGAATGCTTTTACGAGGATGAACCAGCTCTAATATTTTAAACTGAAGATCTCTCATTTATACCGTTTTCAAAATAATCAGCATGGTCTTAATACACACAATTTGTTTATTCTGAAATATGTATAACGACACCACTTAATAAGATACTTGGCGTATTATAATCCCAATCCACTTCTCATTGCTTTGTACCTTCTAGTGGTTCGTTTAGTAAACAGAATGATATCATGCGAGTGAAATCCTGAAATTGTCTCGATTTCATGACTAGATGAACGTGATGCATAATCCACGTACATCGCCAAAGAGGTAATACATCGTGTAGTCTTCATTAAAGGAAATATCGCATCATCTTATTCTAACTATTCAGGTGATAAGATTTTCCACACATTATCCATTGCTGATATTTTACTTTTTTTAACATGCTGACAAGGAAAGATATTCAGGCTTTTGTAGCAAAATGTTGATGCATTTCTACATGCTATGATGGCTCCCGTGATTTATTTACAGATCTTAGCCTGGTTGCCTCAGTAGATAGGGCCGTACGTTCAGTCATAGAGATAACAGCTCTAGTTTGGCAATGTGTCATCATGATGGAGTTGTTGGTTGTTTCTTTGGGTATCCCGTTCTTTGGAGGTGGGAGTCAGCTGCTCCGATGAGTACACAAGCCGGTCTCTTGAATCAGTCTCTTGGATCAGTGGAATGATCATGTTCCAGTGAGGTCGTACAGGCATTCCTGCATGCATCATAGTTCACGAATACCGTCTCATCCATGCTATGCTATTCATAAGCCCTTTGTGCCGTAAATATGTGATGCCACTTATTCAAGTTATTGTAGTTGTGGCGCAATCTGATATGCTGCCGATGCCTGTTTTATGTCGGTTTAAGCCGACGGTTGACTGGCTGGGCTATGATAATTATATAAATCCTGGCGGATACATATATGTCCTACACATAAGGTTACCGAGGACGTTTACGCTGATAATAAGCTAGTTATGCTATATAAGAAAAAACGACCCTTTTAATAAGAAGACTTTCGCCGAAGCTAGAGGATATGTCTCGCGCAGGCCTCAATCTATATATGTCCGTCCAACCGCAGTTGGGTTAAACAAAAAAAGAGTATTATGAAGTGCTTGAGTGACCTAGGTACGTGTGGTGTACGCTGGTATATGGAAAATGGCTGGTCCGTCTCTGCAGATACGTTCCAGGCCGAATCTCCAAACTAATTAAACTAGACGAATGCTGCTGTAGTTAGCGGTCCTTCGAGAGGATGCTACTTACAGTTTTGGTAAACACAGATAGTAACGCCACTGAGACCTATCACCCTAAGCTATCGTTTAGAGCACGTTTCATCTGCTTGCCTATGAATGATTCTGGCCTCCTGTATGGTGGTGTAGTAGGACAGTTTGAGCATATGTAGCACTGGGCAGTAGCAAGAGTGCGGGGAGGCTGACAATATTTTTATATGGGGCAGGTGGCTGAGCAGGCGGAGCGAAGATATGGCATGCTCCGATCCCACTACATTACTGCTCCCGTAGAACTTGGTGGGTGAACACGTCCAACAAACAGACTATGTGTACAAGGTTGCCAGGGCGACTGGTACTGGGGCCGAAGTGCGACTCTTATCTGAGTGTCTGATGCAATCACCGATATGACAATACAAGGACAAGACAATCCAAACGCGCTTAGAAGCTATTTATGGCTTGGCTGAGGAAACTCCTGACAAACCATTTGAGACATGCTTATACCTTCCTAAGTCACCACCGATTTGGTCTGACAGCCGCGAGCCGATGTGTCGGAATCAAGACGTATAGACCTGATTCGTAGGAGTTAATGGTCGGACCTGAAGCTAGGCTTAAATACAAGTTGGCCAAGGTTCACTGATAGGCCGATAAATGGGCCTTCTTTATGGACACCTTAGCAGGTATTAGCCATTAGACTTTTATGGCACCTGAAGCTGGCCTTACAATAAACAACCGCGTTAAAAAATACAGGAATCAGCTCAGCCTGTAAACAGAGTTCTAACGCAAATCGCTGAGCTACCACATCTGTTAGATAGTATCGAACTTGTGTCGATATTAGGCACAAGAAGGGCTACGGGTTAACTAGTGTAATGTGTTGATACTAAAAATTCTCAAGGCCAGTGCACTAGTATTGATGTGTTATTTTATACGGCGTATGTAAGTACTATATATAACATATAACAATTGATGGCAAAGATATAATTAGAAGAACAGAACACGCACAGGCCAGAGAAAAATGAGACAATAGTTATCTAGTAATGGGCCGTAACTGGTTGTAAAGCGTATGCCTAATATACGTCGGCGTAACTCTAAGAATCATACAAGGGCAAACAAAAAGTACTTTCGAGTTGGCCATTAGTCATCGTTACAAATGGCACAGCAAATCTTTACACTGGAAAACGACAAAAAACTGTTACAATTGTAAAAATAACAATGGTATGGAGTGGTCCGAGTATGTTGAACAACGGAGGTTGATAACGTTGGACGTGGCGTGAGCGTTCGGGTAAGACAAATTAAAGTTTTGCGAAGAGGATGAAGTTCAGTACAAGATGAACTGTGCGGCAACCTCACGTGTTGCACGGCAAGCAAGGCTCGGAACAGTGAAGACAGATGCAATAGTATTATCGACTGCAGTTTAAAGATTCTGCTCGATTCGAAACGTATTCCAGTGATGCAGAGGTTTGACTTAACCAAAACAGTCTTCTCGGCCCAACTGGAATGGGTCGGAATTGAGGTAGCACGGTTTCGGCGCTACTACGATGAGTTGATATACTTCTTTCATGTGTGGTATGGATAAACGATGACGAGATACAACCATGGCTATAGAACGGCTCACAATTCAGTTCACAATACAAGGTTGAGTACAAGTCCCATTATGAGATATGTATTTTGGTGATGTCCCTTCCCGAGGATTCTGGTTCCATTTTCGGCTAATCTGCAATACTGGCTCCGCCGATTGAGTTGTGCACGATGAGTTACTGCTACTATGTTGTGGCTGATGCTTATGGTGAATAACGTGTGCTGGATAGCTTCTTACTCTATGTCCGTACTGTACGACAACACAATCTCAACTGATTTTTAGGGGCCGAAGTGGGCCCCTTTATAGTTTACGGCGACCAATGAAAATGCTCCAACAGCACATTGCAACCAATCTAATGAAAGTTGTAACAACCAGGCAAAACGTGGTAACCATGTGTTTGTGAGGGCATCTTACTACAGAGTTAACTGCATTGTGGGCGGTAGTACACGGACCTAGTTTATATTAAACGGTATCTCCGCCATTGATTATCCAATTTTAATTTGGATAACGGATTTGTATTCATGAGAACATTTTAGTTTAGATTCTCCCAAAAATGGAGCAAAATGGATTAAACAATTGGCAAACACGGGAAATATGTACAGTAAAGCCGCCATCTCTGTACCTAGAGTACAGTGTGGCTGTCCTATCTAGTTTATCGCGCACGCACGGTAAGCGATCTCATTTCCTTATCATGTTATATATATTTATATATATATATATATATATATATATATATATATATATATATATATATATATATATATATATATATATATATATATATATATATATATATATATATATATATATATATATATATATATATATTTATATATATATATATATATATATATACACCTGTGCAAAAGTTAAGCACCACCCTATTTTTACGCACATGCGAGTGTATATTCATGTGCTATGAAGAAAGCAATAGCATAAACATTTATGTACCCATCCATCTTAGTGCAAGAGGTAATAATGCAACTAGAGGAATGCTGATTATGATGGTGGGGAAACATTGTATGTTTTTTTTAACCTGAAAACGAGGCCTGAATATGGTTACGTTGACACAACTGACAACTATTGCCCTACAGTTGACACACGTGGTTAGATTGTCATTAATGGTGTCTGAAAACGAAGTTTAACATCTGTGCACGAGTTTGAGACTGATATTATTAATACCGGGTATATCCACCTTGTGCCTGGATGACGGCCTGGAAACGACGTCTCATGCTGGTCACCAACCGACTGATACGCCATTGTGGTATTCGTTGCCATTCAAGATGGAGTGCGTCTGTTAATTCCTGTGGGTTCTGCACAGGAGGATCCCACCTTCTCACCATGTTTCCCAGAATGTCCCAGATATGCTCAATAGGGTTCATGTCAGGGCTCCTTGCTGGCCATGGTAGGGTTTCGATGGCATACTGGCGGAGGTATTCATGCACAGCTCTAGCACGATGTGGTCAGGCGTTGTCATCCATGAATATAGGGTGGGTTCCAGGTGCATGATTTACAAAATGACGGACCACAACTCTATCCAGTATGGAATCTTGATATCTTTGTCCATTTAGTGTTCCAGGTACAGTCAACAGATCCAGCTTACAATCAAATGAGATGCACCCCCATATCATAACGGAACCTCCACCAAATGGAACTTCTTCCATGATGTTACGTTGGTCGTACGCTGTGCGTCTGGACCTCCATACACGAGTTCGACCATGAAGCAGGAACCGACTTTCATCCGACCAGTGTACCCGTCTCCAGGATCTCATGTTCCAGTGTCTTCTTTCGTTGCACCACCTCAGACGCTCCTCTTTGTGGTGTGCAGTGAGGAGAGGACGTCTGACAGGTCTCCTAGCTTTCATGCCAGCAGCAACAGTCTCCTTTTGACGGTAGACATTGACACTCTATTGCGCGTTTCCCATTGCTGGCTGAGCACTAACAACGCGTACTAGGGCTCGATCATCACGGGCAGTAGTCTTCTTCGGTCTTCCAGATCTAGGCCTGTCCTTCACCTCGTTAGTTTGCCCATGTTTTGCAATCAAACGACTGATTACAGTATGGTTAATGTTCAGCTGTCTGCCAATCTCTCTGCATGACATACCAGTGGTATGCATGCCTATGATTTGCCATTCCACACGATCACTTAACCTTCGTCTTGCCATAGCGGTTCACAATCAATAGCTAATTCTCTCTGTACAAATAAACCACGGTCATGAACACAAAATTCCTAATCTTGTCGCCTAAATCTTTTACATAACTGAACACGTGTGCTGTTTCCCGCCACGCACGGACATCAAGCGGCGTGAAGTCATGCATGCATGTGCATTTCGTACTTGGAATTATGTCAGCTAACGCGGGGACAAAAAGTATGGCAGCCTAGTTGTACCATCATGTTTCTACGTTCTATTGTTTTTGCTGGTGCTTATCTTTTGCATAGGTGTATACTATATACTTCTCATGGGTACATAGTCGGAAAATAGAGATGCGAGGGGCACATTGATATAAGAGATAGGCACAGTTAGTCTGCACACGGTAGTTGGAGTGGGGAGGCATATTTTTGTCTGTTTTGCCTTGGTTTCTTAGGCCCGAGCACTTTATTTTATTAATTGTTTGTGTTTTTGATTTGCGATTGTTTTGTTTTAACATAGGAATTAACCCTAAACAATAGTGCGTGAGGACGTCTTCCTTCAGCCGAAGGTTAAACGTTTCATCGGCCGAAGACGTCCATGCTCCTATACATATATACAGTTACAGTGGTGACATATCATTTATATGACCAATGCCACATAAACGGTTTTGGCCATTCTCGCATAGTACTCTGCGAGCGTTATCCACCGCATAATGTTATAAATATAACATATAAGAAAAGGACACAATAATAAGAGTAATTGTTATTATGATCCAGTCTTATTAGTAGCCAATTGTAATGGACAATCGCGGATGGTAATGTCAGGCTGTGCTGATTGATCCGAAACTTCTTTAAGTACAACAAGTTATAGCTAAGCCGAGGGTCAGTAATGTTCAAGAAAGAGAGTGCCGATGCCGAAATGATCGGAACTACAGTCCAATAATGGCTATTACTGAAGCAGAAGTAGAAGCGAGCCACACTAGAAGGCCGAGGCCGACGTTCACTCGATCCTTCGTCACTGGATTGGCGAGGAATGGCATGAATGGGTAAGTCATGAGCCTTATGTCTAGTAGATGTCATGGTGGGAAAGGAAGTTTGGCGTGCTGAAGGACTCAATTTCTGACAGCCACTAAAATGCGAACCGGGGTGGTCTTCTTCCTTATACACGGAATGCTGAGTTCGTCACTTAATGCAGGTTTGGATTTCTTGGATTACGAAATGTCTACATTGACGGCTTGTCAATGGAAGTTGATCGTACCCATTCGAGCATGGGAGGCACAATGGATTCGGATGGTACTGGTGTGAAGTTTCCAAGCCGTCGGTGTCACTGGATACGATTTGTAAACGCCCATCTTCGTCCGAGGATAACGGCTGAAACTGGGACAGCGACACAGGGCTAGAAACCAGACGAGAAGACGAAAATAGACGTGGCGCCATAACTGCTGGAATGTTCGTAGAAGAGGTAGACGGTGCAACTGCTGACATAGTCGTACGTTTGCGAGATTTACTGCTCCTTGTACCGATTATTGATACAGAAGGCCTGTGAGCCAGGATCGTCACATGCTCTTTCTTTTTCATGGATACATCGAACGGTAATACTGTCACGAAATGGATGTGGCGATTTTAAGCTGCCGAATGTGTTATGCCAAATCGCCGAGCGGTAAATAGTCTATTACATTGTGTACAGTAGGCTATTACATTGTGTACAGTAGGCTCGTAGGAGTTTATGATCTCCATCAATGTGGCACATCAATTCTCTGTTCCTATTATAAATATGACCAAAGGTGGCCCTCCTTCCACTGACTCGCACATACATCGGTGCACAGGATTCATAGGTTTGTCATCAGAAGGTTTAGAAAGTTCAAGATCGGCACGAAGTTCTTAACGTTGTTGATGAGTTGGTGACATTATACAAAATGTTCAGCCTGGGCTGAATTAACACTTGCATGAAAATAATAATAATAAGAAAACAGTTAGACTTAACTTAGGAGAAAGACCGAATTTGATTTTAAGTCCTAAAATGGCATATTGACTTTTGACCTTCCCTTGGGCTTACTATAGGGAATATGTTTTCTTGGGGACAAGTCATTCCTTTAATACTTCTGAACCGCGTCACAGCATGGAGGAAGAAAAATCCTCGTGCAAGCTACAGGGCGTGATTCATTTGTTTCCGTCTCAAGCGTTATAGACGTGTCTATTTTCAGCTAGGCCTAGGCATTCAGCGGGGTTGGGGAAGGGCAAGAGTCATCATATGGTTGTCATATCCATGATGTCACGGCTAAGAGACGCTATCCGTGGATGAATGTCGGGTTATTGGTACATGCTCAGTTCAAGCATGAGGTTAATTTGGCAATGAGCGATAGGCCCGCGATCGCACAATGCAGGATTTGAAGTTTGGATTATAATAACGGTGATCTTTCTTAATTTTAAGAAAGTCGGTATAACACTCTTTGATTTTAGTACTTGGGTCATGTGGCACGATCCACTGGCCTAAGCTCTGTGATTGGCGAGGTGTTGTAGATGTTCGTCCTAACAGACTTCCTAGGATCTGTTTTTAAACGGGAGCGTGTAGACAGGAATTTTGTTTAATTCCTTCTAGGAATTACTGAGGTTTATTGGCTTACTCTATTTGCGTGAGGAGTTAGACTATGGTATAGGTGACAAAGTAAAATACAATAATATAAGAGTATGGCGAATTAAGTACGAAGAGTCAAATGTAGGCGATCAATATGAGTGTGACATGTTTTCTTGAGGTGATGGTGCGTGTTTGTTATATGCGAGGTTTATTAATTTACTGATTTCGTCCAGGTGCTGGGATGCGTGTGATAGTAACATGGCGGGGTGTATACTGTTATGTTGGTGCAGTGATTATTTCGCAGAGCAATGGATGCATTTACTGTGTTATGAACCAGCCTATTGCGGGACCAAGTTACATTAGAATGAGTGGGCCGTCATAGTTTACTGTAGTTCTTGGATCTTTATGTGATCGAGCCCTGCGTTCGGTGGCAAAATCCTACTAGCTACTGACAACAGTCTGAAGGACTCGGCGTTCTCTTAATAATCTGCGTTTTACGTGTGGTGTGGTGTGTTGATAGCTGGTTTAATGGTGGAGTTTCGTGGTGTCACGTAGAGCGGGATGGGATGTTTCTCTATAGTGTGCTATGATGATGTTGCTGTTGAATGGCGACACCAGCTGTTCTGCATGATGGACGTACATATTTTAATGATGTGTGCATGGTGTCTGGTGCAGGGGAAGTTCTTGAAGCATATTTGATGTTAATGATGTGTGGTGTCCAGTTTAGCTGCTTTATGCAGAAAAATGGCTTATGTAGTTGTTTGTATAAGGTGATCAGCGCCGGATGGTTTATCCAATTCTAAGCTGGGTTGTAGTGATGCCTATGTCGTACCGAGTGGTGCTGTTCTAAGTATGCATAGTTGAAGGTGGATGCTATTGTGTAGTGGCATCTGAAGGTTATCGCTATGGCGTAATGCGTGTAAATATGATTGTTTATAGGTATAACGTCAGATTATGCTGTTCTGATGTGAAGTGGTGTTGATGACACGCATTCGGTTCTCTTATGAAATAGAAAACCGTGTAGGAGAGTGTGTAGTGTTTGTGTATATAATTTACGTTGTGCATTGCAATGCGTGGCATGACCGCTTGATGGGGATGCGAGGGTGGGGAAGGCAAGGAAATGGGTTGGTATCTTCGTATTCAAGTTTTTTATGTTTTTGCTCTTACTCCAATTTACAAGTCGAACACAACTTTTGAGAGAACTGTGCGCTCATCCCATCAAATCGGCTGCTGCCAGTCATACCGGAGGAGTGCTGGATTGTTGGTGAAACGGGTGCTGATCTTGATAAAAGGCAAAAGTTATCTCATGCTAGTGGCGTGACTCGCCACCAGCAAGGGGATTGGTGGGGGTCAATTATGAGACAGTGAATGTCGTAAATTCGGTGATGACGTTGTGAACGTCATCTGGACTGGGTGGGTTGGTTGGAATTGGTGTGGCAGAATGGGGGTGGGGGTGGCGTGGTGAAGGATTGACTATTGAGACTGACTGGGTAGGTGCCGAATTTCTTGTTTCCCCTGTACTGGATAACATGGAGAGGATCAGGATAATCTTTGCTCTCTAAAATCTTTATCACCTCGGAATTGGAAGAGGAATGTGGAATAAACGCCCCCCCCCCCTTCTCCTTGGACAGGACAGAAATAAAGAACGTCATATACGGCCTACCTGATCTAGTATGACCAATCTGAGGAGGGATAGGTCGAGAGGGGATCTCGGCATCCTTCTCATCATCAACCGCTTGGGGCATATCCTGGCTTGATAGGATTGGTGCTGAACAAGCATCGCCATGCAGATGGTTGACGTCGGGCATACTGGTTTCTGAAGAAACATCGATCTGGGTGCCCTCGTTAAGTAGTGAACCAGGGCCAAGTCTAGGCTCTGGATCCACACCAACGCAGGGCTTTAGCAGAGCGAAGTGGGTGACTGAGGTCAGGCCATCCGACGTGCTAGGCTACATTTGACTTCCTACATATCACTTGATAGGGACCTTTCCACGTGTAACTGAGCCTACTAGGCACGTTTGCAGATTGTTTAGTATCATAAACCCGAACCATCTTACCCTCATATGGGGTTTAATGTATTTGGCTGTCATGCCACGTCTTTTGACGCTGATGTATGGTTGGAAACATGCCGCGTATGAATTCATGCATCTGCTCCATCGATTGACGCATCAGGTTTCTGTATAGTGATGGTGCGTCTATTTCGCCAGGGGTCCTAGTGATGGCTAGGTCCAAGGCTAAGGCTAATTCATGGTCTAATATTAGCTTAGCAGCGGTACAACTGGTACTAGTGAGGACGGACGTTCGGTCGGTTAGGAGTATGTATGGAAGCCAAAGCTCCCAATCCAGACAATCAAGGTGGATTTCCTTTGTCAACATGTCAGCTAGCGTACTACTAAACCGTTGAACCACCCGGTCACCACGTGGTTGGTAGGGAGTAGTACAAGTTTTGGCGATATGGAAAGTTTAAAGAGCTCAGCGACTAAAACAGCTCTCAAAATTGGTATCTTTGTCTGAGTGTAGCTCCTGTGGCATACTAAATCAGCAGAAGACATTGCTTGAAAAGCCTCTGGCCCGGCAAAGCGAATGTTTCTAACCACGTCTTAAAATAAGGAAAATGATATATTTGTTCCCCCTCTTCAGTCGTATTTAGGGGACCGAGTACATCAATAGACACTCGTTCCCATAGTTCACCCATGAGTTTAGTTTGTAATGCCATCACGTGTTGCTTGGCTACTGATTGCCGTTTGGCAAGGGGTGAATTTAGTCACCCAAGCCTTTACACTTTTGAGTATTTTGATCCAGTGGAACCTAGCCTTTATCCACTGAGTAGTACGTTTGACAGCTAGATATCCTGCATTATCATGAATTTGTTCCAGAATCCTATTTTGGTATGACACCAGGATAATGAGGCAATCGTTAATATACAGAATGTCACTGTGCAATCAGCATTCGACATATCACTGCTAACAGTATTTAGCTGAAGTGGATAACGGGCTGATGGATACCTTGAGTAATACCACCTCATTGATCCAGGCATAGATATGTTGTGTGTGATGGTCGGTATGCTGTCCATTTACACCATCCAATTTTTGCAATTTAGTTCTGTAAAGGTGGGAAACAGCTGTGTGTCATGTAGGGTGGCATCATTTACCTCGAGTCAGATTCGGCTCAAGGCATCGGCGCTTCCATGCAATTTGCCAGGCTGGTGGGCGACATTGAAGTTGAAAGCTTTCCAGGATTCGTGCCACCTCACTATCTGGCCTTCTGGATTTTTCAGGTTTTTAAGTCAGCATAGTAAGGCATGTTCGGTGCAGAGTGTGAATGGTCATCTGTATAGGAAGTGCTGGTAGTACTAATAACCGGCGGCTAATTATTATTGTTTGGTGGTCACATACTCTTTTTTAGTCTTGCAAACTTGTTCAGTTCCATCTTCAGTGATTTGTGATATCATGGTGCCAATGCGACATGAAGAGGCATCAGTGTTGAGGATGAAGTCGAGTTTAGGATTTGGCTGAGCATGAATTGGGCGGAGTTGCTGTTGACGTATTAAAACCTTGCTCACAGGCATGGGTCCACTAAAAATGTCTTTTTCTGTGATTAGAAATAGGGGAGCGGCTATCTCACTAAAATGTTGGATGTTACACAGATAATACTGATGAATCCCGAGGAAGTTCCGAGTATCAGTGACAGTGGCGGACATTTTCCACCCGGCCACCACCCACGTCTTCTCTGGCTGAGTAGATAGACCTTCGACCGAGATGGCATGGCCCAATAACTCAACCATTGAGAAATTTGACTTTTTCGTCTAAAGCTTCAGATGGGCATTACGAAAACGCTCCAAAACTTCAGCTAAATTGTTTAACCGTTGATGATAAGTGGGGGCAAATACAATCGCGTCATCCAGAGAGCACAGGCAGATCTGCCACTAATGCGTGCAGAGCACCTGCTCCATTAGGTGCTCGAAAGTTTCAGGGGCATTGGAGAGATGATACCACATTTTATGGAACTGGAACAGGCCATCACGATAAGTGAATACTGTTTTCTCACGATTGGCTTCATATATGGCAACTTGCCAATAGCCACTTTCCAGGTGGAAAGTACAGAACCACCGTACACCCGCCAACGAATCCAGAGCCTTGTCAATCCTGGATAAAGGATAATCATTCAAATGTATGTAATCAATAAAGAAATACAATGATATGTCCTCCTTACCAGCAAACACTATTGGGCTTGACTATGGAGAAGCAGAAGGCTCGATGAATCATCTTTCTAATAAGAGACAGCGAATGGGGTGACGGACTGGTCGGTTATGTCCATTCTCTATTGAAGTGCGCTTGCCCCCAGGTCTAGATCGTGTGATGAGAAACTTTCCCTGAAGATGTGGAGTACATGACATATGCCATGTTTTTGCCCTCTATCTAGTCCCATGGTGGTGCATAGACAAATGTCATGTGGATGCTCGGGAAGATCATGCGGAACAGTTTGGTGTTGTGCTTGCTGGTTTAGATGATCCTCCACCAGGACAATCTCAACTAACTGGCCGTAGCGAACACCCGGATGTAGAGTAATGGCATCGGCTGTGATGGGAATGCGTTTTTATCGTTGTTGGAAGCTAACATCCTAGGACTAGCACATTGGGAGGTGGACATATAATCCTGCTCCATCATGGCGATGTGTATATTGCGTCTAAATGTGGTGTGGAGGCCAATACTAGAGCTTCCTGGTCTGGCTCTATCATCGTCTCACTGCCCAATAGTAAGGCACAATTGTGGAATACCGATGACTGATGGCACAACGGAATACGGCGGCCACGTAGATCAGGTTCTTGTTCTGGACAATGCATAACGACTTTGCTGGAATCCAGAAAGTCTACACCGAGAGGGGCGTCATTCTGAATAGAGGCAACCACCACCTTTCGGGTGAATCGTAATTCCTCAATTTGAATAACGATGTTTACAGTACCTGCCACCAGCACGTTGGCGCTGGTGGCAGTCCGTAGGTAAAATGGTCCGCCTGAGAGATGACTGTCTGAGGTGAAATGCTCTCATAGATGTGCATATTTAATACGCTGATGGAGGCGGCACTAGTGGACAAATCGCCACACAGACAATCACATTTGTAGATGATATTATGTGATGCGCCAGGCAGCATCTCAATTGATGATGGCTGGTCGCTTCTGAAGGGAATTTGATCTCTCTCAATGTACTCTGTCTGGGTTGAGATGTCTTCGCTGTTGTTGGTCTCCCTCAGTGTTAGTTGTGTGGTACACCCTACTTACAATATCAGCGGATTCGGCTCGCCAACTCAGGAAGTGTTTCATTCAGCTTATAGCGAACATTTTTCAGTTGGATATACGAGAGGTCTCGCCGAGAGCTGTATCACTGAAACGTTCAGATAAAGCGCCTTCGAGGAGGATATATTAGGATATGAGCCTAAATCGGCAATAACTGAAAGACCTTACCAGATAGCTTTGCCGCGGAAAATTCCCCCATCTGTTGGTCAGTACAACAGTTGTTTCGAGATATACTCTCCAACTGGCAATGGTAGTTCTCGCAGTCACATTCCTCGCTGCATTCAGTGTGCATGATGATCCGGGTGGTGCCAGGAGCTGGGATGACGGGGTAAAGCATGTGGGCACCGTTTGGAAAGCCGATGGAGGGAGGTGTGGTGCTGGTTGGTAGTGTTCCGTGGGTGGTGGCGACTGGTGTGGTGCATAACATGGTGGCAAGATCCGACGAGTCGACTCTTAGGGGTGCGTGTATTGGGTGGATGGTGGTGGCTTTGGCCTATGTGATGCTATAGGCCGAATCAGGTATTCATTTATAGCACGCTCAGCCATCATACATTGCAAAGTTTCGCTTGGTCTCGCCGAAGTTGGCCCTATGTATGGTGGTGTGGTCTGCAAAATTACCGGGTATCATGTGGTGCATGTATGTACGTCACTCCGTACTTCTTCAGATGGTTCACTTTGCTCGTATCTCGGCTAAGGGGGATTGAGAGAAGCCCCGAGCTACAGGTGAAGCGGTGTCCAGTGGTGGTGTGAAGTGATGATAGAAGTCCTCATATGATTGTGACTATGGTCGCCGTAACACATGGGACACATTTCGGTGGGTGGTCATGATCGGTGAATTTGGCCCTCCTCATGGGAGGTTCGTACCGATGTACACAATTGGGCTTTGGTGTACGCCGATCAGGGGAAGATTTGAATAAGGTTGGGAAGGAGATATTGGCCTCCACAGGATCCAGGAAGGCCTCCTCACTGATTGGTGAATAAGGTCGCTGAGCGGTTGGGTGGGGGTGGTCATGGACTGCATTCATGGGTTGGATAGTTACATGGCTGGCTGCTCCGACATCGACATACTGTCCTATGGGTAGGTCAGTATTTCCATTGAAGAAGAATGGCGGGGAAAATAGGTATGGGTGGGCATATGTATGTGTGATGCTTAAAACTCCAAATCTGGTGCCACTTGGCACCTTAGTGCGTCAGAATTGTTCCATCTATAGACGTTCAGTTCCATGCGTGAGGTATGGATCATTACGATGGAATTGTTGGTTGTCTCCCGGGGTATCACTTTCATTGGAGGTCGAAGTTGGATGCTCCGATGAGTACAAAAGCCGGTTTCTTGAATCGACAGAATGATCACGTTGTAGTGAGGTGATGGAGGCATTTCTGCAGGCATTCCTAAGGGCATCATAGTTCATGAGCACCATCTAATCTGTCCTATTCGTAAGCCCTGGGTGCCATAAATACATGTTACTTGTTCAAGCTGTTGTAGGTGTGACGTAGTTCTGTGCAAACTAATATGCTTCCAAAGGCTGATTTATGTCAGGTTAAGATGTGGTGGTTGACTGACTG
This sequence comes from Chaetoderma sp. LZ-2023a, assembly GCA_034401795.1. Classification (NCBI taxonomy): domain Eukaryota; kingdom Metazoa; phylum Mollusca; class Caudofoveata; order Chaetodermatida; family Chaetodermatidae; genus Chaetoderma; species Chaetoderma sp. LZ-2023a. The sequence continues at coordinate 47,987 of JAVVLW010003751.1, forward strand.
CTTTCGTGAGAATTATATAAATCCTAGCCGATAAATACCTCATCTACACATACTTATCCTATCGGAGCAATAGAGAAGTTTACCAAGGACTTAATATAAGCCAGTTATACTATATAATACAAAAATAACTCTTCTTTTAAGAAGAATAATTTCGCTGGAGTGAGAGGATATGCCTTGCGTGGGTCTCCATCTTTTTATGTCGTACAACTACAGTTGGGTAAAATAAAAAGTCTATTGAGAATTGCTTGCCTGACTTATATCCATGTTGTGTACGCTGGTTTACGGAAAATGGCTGTTCAGTCTCTGCATGTACTGCTCAGGCCGAATCTCCAAACTAATTAAGCTAGTTGGTTACAACTGCAGCTAGCGGTCCTTCGAGAGGATGCTACCTAAACTTTTAGTAAACACGGATATTAACGCCACTGAGGCCTATCACCTTATCCTATCATTTAGAACAAATTTCCTCTGCTTTCTCAGGCCTCCCGAAGGACTCGACTGGTGAACAGGTCCACCAAACATACTGCGCGTACAAGGTTACCAGTGTGACTCGTACTGGAACCGAAGAGTTGGTTACCATGGCAGTTAGCGGTCCTTCGAGGGGATGCTACCTAAACGTTTGGTAAACACAGATATTAACACCACTGAGGCCTATCACCATATCCTATCATTTAGAACAAGTTTCCTCTGCTTGCCCAGGCCTTCCGAAGGACTCGACTGGTGAACAGGTCCACCAAACAGACTGTGTACACGGTTATGAGTGCGACTGGTACTGGAAACGAGTAGCATCTCCAGGGTGTCTGACCTAACCACAAATAAGACAAGACAAGGACACGACAATACAAAAGCGCTTAGAACCACACTAAACTATTTATGGTTTTGTCGAAGAAACTCCTGACAGACCATCTGAGACTTGCTTTTGAAAGCGTGGATGTCCCACTAAACCTTCCTAAGTCACCACGAATTTGGTCTGAGAGGCATATCATTTGACGTGAACCTATGTGTCGGAATCAAGCCACATTGACCTGATTCCTGGGAGTTAGCGTATGAACCTGAAGTTAGGTTTAAATCCGAGCTGCCCGACGTTCACTGCCAGTTCGATATCAGCAATGGCGCAACCGAACCGAAGGAGAGGACTTAGTAAAAATAAGGTAATAGAATTGTCCGAAGATGGGTCGGAGTTAGTCAAAAGTGCGATGATTGCTGGTCACATTTTTGGATCTTTTACTAAATGGCCCTTTCCTTTTTGGACCATTTTGCATGTATTATCCACTAGAAGTATGTGGCATCTGAAGCTGGCTTTACAATAAACAGCCGCTTTAACAAATAGAGCAATTGGCTCAGCTTGTGCACAGAGCTCTAATGCAAATGGCTGAGCTACTACCTCTGTTAGATATTAGCAAAAGTGTGTTGTTGTTGTGCACAAGAATGGTTAACTTAGTGTAATATGTTGATATTGAAAATTCTTAAGGTTAGTACACTATTGTTGATGTAATATTTTAAATGGCATATGTAAGTACAATAGCTAACTTATAATGATTGGTGGCAACGATATAATTATATATATATATATATATATAAGTTCTAATGCAAGAATAGCACAGGCCATGGCAAAATGAGACAATAGTTATTTAGAAATGGGCCATAACAATATGTCTAATAGCCATTGGTGGACTATACGAATTAGACAAGGGGAACACAAAAAGGACTTTCAAGTTGGCCTATTAGTCATCACCGCATGAATATGAAATATTTGCCAAGTTACAAATGGTACAACAAATCTGTATAGTGGAAAAAGACAACAAAGTATTAAGGTTGTAAAAAGAACAATGGTGTGAAGTGGTCCGAGCCTGTTGAATGCCGCACGTTGAAGAATTTGGAATGTAGTGTGAGAGTTCGGAACATGAAAATGAAAGCTTTGTGAAGAGGTTGAAGCTCGGTACAAGTCGAACGTTGTGGCAAGCTCATGTGCTGTATGGCAAGCAATGTTCAGAAAAATGATGAGAGATGCAACAGT
>JAVVLW010003752.1:0-75000 GCA_034401795.1 Chaetoderma sp. LZ-2023a
TAGAAAACTGACAGAGAAGTTTTCTTTTGTACAGTTTCTATCTAGACATAATTAGAGAGGGCATCAATTACACAGAGTATATATCTAACATTGGCATTGCCATTTGCAAGCATCCCCATTGAGCTCAAATCTGCTTGCCAAAGCTCATCCATCGGGGAAAATCTAATAGCATGTCTACGGAACTTAACCCTTCAGTGTTTGTGCAATGTGTACGTGTCATGACGACGTAACCATGCTTCAAAATAGGCATGTGATATCTTTCCATTCAATGCATGATAAAGCTTCTCATGACCAGAAAAAGAAGCGGGGTTAGAAGGGTTAAAATAGATATTTGCTAATTTAACATTTTTACTCATATGTCTTTGTGACGCCATCGATGATCTTTCTTCTTCGTTTTCTTCTTCTGCGTCTCCTTCTTCTTATTCTTCCTCTTCTTCTTCTTAAAATAACTGTCTACAGACAAACTCTCCCATCTTGGTGAAGCTGTCAAACCTCGGAATAGATCCATCTTTTTCTTGACAATAGCTGAGGAGCGGATGAGTACATTATCACGATGTCATTTCCGACCCCTACTAAGACTAGCGTTTCTGCTAAGCAAAGAGGAAGGAGACAATTCTTCTTCTTTCTCACCGTATATATTCTTAATAATTTTCTCTTCAGCATCTAGCTGCTTAGGAACAATAAGCTTTCAGAGAAGTTGATAACACGTCCTTGTTACACCCCCATCAACACCGTCACGTTTTCGTCTTAATTCGTGTGACACGACCTTTGTAACCAAATCAACAATATTGCTGTTAGGGTGATATCTGCCCTCGATGCCACCATAGCCACGCTCATTCATACATCAATACTGGTGATGATGATCGAAGAATGTCCAGTAAACCTTGAGCCTTGCTTTTACATCTCCTCGGTATACGTTGTATAGTCTGCTCCACCATCCCCAGAGACACTCCTGATAAATGGTCTGGTTTAACGTCCGATGCCATCTGATCAATAGACACCCTGTCTCCTCTGGATGTGGAGCTCAGGTAAAATTGATGGTAGTTTGATAAGGTCTCTGAACACATATTAGCCTTAGCATATGCACTCAGGTCTTGACGTGATAACATCTGATTTGTTTCAGAATCTAAGCCTACAGTCTTGCGAATCATAGGGTCGGTCTACAGTAGAAAAAATCTTACTTTGCTTATTGAGGTTTTCCACTAAATCTTGAGGAATCAAAGCCATTTTCCTGGCGTGTTCCATGTTTTTCAGTAAAAGAGACGAGTGTTCCTATAAGACACACATACACAGTCTCCCAGAGAGCGTCCTAGCTAGCCTTTTATACACGTAAACCCTACGGATATTTGATCGATGACAGGTTATTTTTAAAAACGACTTGTAATGTGATCACAACTCACTTGGATGTATTCTTTTAGACAGGTGTGCTTTTTTCAGGAAGTTGACTAACCATGTTCCATTCACGTGAACAACTTCCTAGCAATGGCACTACACTCCCTAGCACGGCTGGTAATAAGGCACCAAGAAAACTGCCACTCTGCAAAACATTTTGCCCTCGAGAATCAGATAAACCTCTCTTCTTGGGAAGAAGCCATACATGTTTCTTATATTTCTTGAGCTTCTATAAGATGGGTCTGACAGTTTTACATAGCCGCATACAACATTCAAAGAGGCTTCACATAAGTAGTTAATAAGAACTTTTGAGCATCTACGAATTACACCATTCCATGTCTTAGGCGATGCTTTAGATAAGTATTTTAGCATCAGTAAATGTTTTGAAATTCTGTGAGGGGCCATCCCACTTTTAGCTTTATGGCTTCTTAGGGATATACACGTGACGCATTTCAGTAGGGTGCATGCTTGTCCATAGGCGCAGCTATTCTGGTGTTTTTTAAAAAGGGCACTATAATGAGAGTTAATTTAAATGTATCTCTGATATCTAGATTTTGTGAAATATGTTTTGAACTATAAATATAATGCAATAGTTCTCATGGTGTGAATGGCATGTAAAAAGAGCAGACATTTGGCCAGCATGATTAGACTTGCCCATACGTTCGTCTACAATCAATAGGTTCTGTCTAGTTCAATCGAATCAAGTCCTTCTATAATCTCGACTCTCCCTCTCAAAGCATTATATGCAGCCTGCCACGAATCATAGCACCAACTTATATTTGCAACTCCTTCAGAAATTAAACGTTTTATAAGTTATGTCTTTCCACTCTGTGTCGGACCTGTAACCAACATAGTACATGAATGCTGCAGTAAAATAGAAGTAGTTGAGATACCATTGTTGTTGTTCTTTTGTTGTGTTCCGAATATCAATTAATGCAAGAAACCGTTTTTGTTTTTATAATTTTCTAAACATAAATTATGTTGACAAATAAAATTTGAACAAATGTGATTGCCTATTTGACTGTCTGACTACCGCAAGCCACCGGCTAATACTTTCAATAGACAATAACTTTGGAGCTGTTAAATATTTTGAGAACATTTTGACTAAAAGTTGTTTGAAACAGCAACCGCATTCAGTCAAATAGTTTTCAAAACAGTCAACAGATCCAAAACTATACCGACTGAAAAAGTAGCGTCTGCAAAAATCCAGTAAACAATCAGTTAAAAACAAATCATCCCCATTGTCTAAGATTAATCTGATCCCTTTTTTCCGGAACATTATCTATCTACTGCATACAAACGCCCAGTTTTGTAACTCTCTAAGGACTCTCCGCCCGCTATGAATGCTGTATAATACCCGTCTCACAAGCCCGTTAGGGATATATAGTTTTTTGCAGTGTGGCTACGGTCGGGGTTGTCTACATTTCAGCATATCTCACAGCCCCGTTAAGGATGTGTTATTTTTGCAGTATGGCTAAGGTGGGGGTTGTCTGCATTTCACCTAAGTCTTATCAGAGTGTGCGTGCGCGTGCGCATGTGCGCGCGTGTGTGTGTGCACGTGCGTGCGTGCGTGCGTGCGTGCGTGCGTGCGTGCGTGCGTGCGTGCGTGCGTGCGTGTGTGCGCATGCCTGTATGTATTTATGCGAGCTCTAGTGAGTAAATAAGTAATAGATGAAACATTATGAAGATGATCAGTTGAGTGTGTGTATGTGTGTCCGTGCATGAGTGGGTGTGCGCGTGTGTGGCAGGGAAGAGATTAGCTTTTCTTAACCTACAGTCATCATAGTTTTCAAAATATTCAAAGTTTCAACACAAACCTATCCAGTTTTTTTCAGTCGCATTACTTTCTAAATATTTAACAAACATGTTTAAGACGTAATACATTGAACCAGTTATTTCAGTGGTCAATTTCTCAACATATGAGGAAATTGATATCCCCATGACCACAGAAAACCGTTAGTCTTTTTGAAAAAATAAACTCCATTGTTGATAAAATAGTTCTAATCCGTAGAAAGAGTAACTATGAACACATGTCAACACAAAAAAAGACCAGCTATTATGTAAGATTTTATTATATAATGACCACAGATATAATATACATAGAGTTATTATACCGTAGAATATATATGAAATGATAAACCTATTTTAAAGGAAAAAATAACATATCTCTATTAAAGCTATGGCTATTATATCCATGCAAATATTATGATAATACCAATGTTTTATACAAATATTCAATATTGTTTCTCCTGAAACTGATAAACAAGATGTATAACTTCATCCCTCCAATACGTTCTACACATACATAATAGATCATCAGCATGATTATCAAGGATCAGAGATCCTTGCAGACATTATAACAATTCAAAGATACTGGTTCTCTGAGATGCGACTTCAATGTAAAGTGAAACTGTATAAATAATGTTAAGATAATAGTCAACACTGAGACAGGGATGACCAAGCTGACAGCCATTACATTCATCCATTGCTATCCTATCTATTAGACCAGATAGTATTTCAGTATAGATCAGTTTTATCTTCTTCTGCACATTCAAAATATGACAATAGTACCGATTTAGTTCATAGCGAAGCTCTATAAATGTCATTGGATGATTACATAAGCAACAGCTTTTGAAGTTTTTACCGCTCTTAGATTCACGTTTCTCATCTCCAACTACTTTAGCGGGTGAACCAATACATTCAGTTGAAATTAGGTCTTTATAATCACATTCAGAGTCACTAAAATTAGGCTTGAGATAATCAAACCATTTACGCTTATTTCCTCGATGTGATTGTGCAAAATGATCCAGCTCTTTATAATCCATTTCTCTAGTCAACGGTGGTGAAGCTCCTGTGTCACGTATCCCAATCAGGCCTTTCAGAATCTCCCTAGGAAATGAATACTTAAATTCACGATCATATAATCTACTACATCTTAGAAATCATGATGTCATCATTTTCTATACTAATAGTCAGAAAGTCATCATCTGCTATAGCATACAAATCACTTTGCCGATATCGCTCGCATATTATACATACACTAGCAGACCATCACTCAGGTTTAAATAAATAACGTAAATACATACGACGACCCAATCATGGGGACTTTCCAAATAATCCAATTAGTTCCTCACGCGCATTATCACCTTTTAGACCGATTCTATTTTCACGAATATTGTCTTGTACACATTTCTTATGGATAAAAAATCATCAGATCTTTCCAATTGAGCTTGAACCATTTCGCCCTATTTTCTTCTTCTTTTTCTTAGGAGGAGTAGGAGGACAGCTAATCTCGATTTTATTAGCTTCTTCAGTAGCCTTGTTTATCAACAAAACCTTATTCGATGACGTTTCTAATTCAGATGATGTAGCACCTAATTCCAACGCAACTATAATATCAATTATGTTACTCTTAACATATCTCAAGTCTGAAATGCTCAAATGAATACCATTAGGTGTAGGATAGTGCTTAGAGTACAAATCTGGTTTCCAAAAGCTTCGAATGTCAATACCTGGAAACTTGTCACTTATAGATATCCGTGCTCCATCAACTAATATTCGTTTGTAATCGCCAAATGATCCCTCACAACGTTCATCCAATTCAAGCACAAGCACACTAAAGGCATAAATGGCACGTCCACTAATATAAATGCCTCACTTAGTTGAAAGACCGTCAGGATGAAATTCTCTAAAGTGTACACATTTCTCACCATGTGTCACCAATACTCTAAGATTACTATTATTAGATAATGTCAAAGTAAAAAAAGAATTCTTCAGGTATCTTTCAACTTTTCTGGTCATGATAAATTTGAGTTTATATACTTCACAGAAAAATGTTGATGTATCTTCTCTTTTCTCTATCCACAATTCTCATATAACCTATAAATATAAATTATTCCAAATTTTATGCAAATGGTCAAAACACACACTCAGCATAAGTGGTCTTATCACAACCGAAATTGGCGGCGTCCAAGTTCTCAGGTGGTGAAATAGTTTTGGGGTCGCCCACTCCTACAGTTTCTGGTCCGGAAGTGAAGTTTCCGGTCCGGAAGTGGTCTTATCACACCGGAAATGGGTTGCGTCCATGACCTTCATAGGAGTGATGTGTAAAGGCTTCAAGCGGAGTGTGATGTTCACAGGTGATGAAACTGGGTTGGGGCCACACATTCATATAGTTTCCGGTCCGGAATTGGCCGTTTCCGGTCCGGATGTGGTACTTCCGGTACTGGAGTTATATTTTAAAAAGGGGTGTGGCTTAATATTACAATTTAATGACGTCACATGTCACGTGACTGTATTAGTCTATCAGAAGTCTGTGTTCTCCGAAGCCCGTAAACTACAAACGGCTGCACTCCTACATTCCAACACACCCACATATCCGCATGTATGCGCACATGCATGCACACACGCATGTGTCCACAGACATGGTCGCGCACATGAGGAACCGTCTCATGCATGGACAAAAGCTCGGACCAGCGCACGCATATACGCACAGATGCGTGTACTCACTCACTCACTCACTCACTCACTCACTCACTCACTCACTCACTCACTCACTCACTCACTCACTCACCCACCCACCCACCCACCCACCCACCCACCCACCCACCCACCCACCCACCCACCCACCCACCCACCCACCCACCCACCCACCCACCCACCCACCCACCCACCCACCCACCCACCCACCCACCCACCCACCCACCCACCCACCCACCCACCCACCCACCCACCCACCCACCCACCCACCCACCCACCCACCCACCCACCCACCCACCCACCCACCCACCCACCCACCCACCCACCCACCCACCCACCCACCCACCCACCCACTCACTCACTCACTCACTCACTCACTCACTCACTCACTCACTCACTCACTCACTCACTCACTCACTCACTCACTCACTCACTCACTCACTCACTCACTCACTCACTCACTCACTCACTCACTCACTCACTCACTCACTCACTCACTCACTCACTCACTCACTCACTCACTCACTCACTCACTCACTCACTCACTCACTCACTCACTCACTCACTCACTCACTCACTCAGCCACCCACCCACCCACCCACCACCCACCCACTCACTCACTCACTCAACCACTCACTCACTCACTCACTCACTCACTCACTCACTCACTCAAACACAAACACACACACACGCACACACACACACACACACACACACACACACACACACACACACACACACACACACACACATACACACACCCTCACACACACACACACACACACACACACACACACACACACACACACACACACACACACACACACACACACACACATAGTTGCTCTGAACGACTCACTCAACTTTATGTAATGCTACAATCAATGATATGAGGGAACGATGGAGACAGAGAGATGTGCAGGAAAATGGAAAGTTGGAAGGAAGGAAGGGTTGGCGGTATGGAGAGCGAGAGAGGGATGCATGGCACACACGCACACACACGTACACACACACACGTACACACACACGCACGCACGCACGCACGCACATATGCACGCACGGAAGCATACATATGCACATGCAGGCGCACAGACGCATGCACGCACGTACGCACACACAAATAGTTAGGATCTCGCAGGAGATAAGATCTCTCAGCTTAGTTTGGAGTTGAACGACTCACTTGGTAACAGATCTTCAATTTGCTTTTTCCGTATTTGGGCAATATCCATTTACAGTGCAACATGTATTGGTTGAACTATTTTGAAATGGCAAGGGCAAGTGACTTTCTACGACACGATCGTTAGCGTATCCATAGCTTAGGATATAGGTTGTGTGCAAAAGACCTGGACTCTCTGTATAATCATTTCTGAAACATTTAGAAAAACAGAATAATAATGTACCTCCTCCAACTTTGAAAGTGAATCACTATAGCATATTTTAATTGAAATAAATAAATAAAGAGAAATGACACTATCATCATATTTCTCTAAGCTGACATTACCTTCTTTCAGCATGCACTGACTATTCGTTTGGTGAGAACTGTACGCAGACATGTAACTGTTACTGAGGTGTGTAATAAAACTAGTGGTACTTGTTTATCTGACTGTGCTGCAGGTTACCAGGATGCAACACACACACACGCACGCACGCACGCAAGCACGCACGCACGCACGCACACACACAGTGCGTGCGTGCGTGCGTACAGTCAGATGTACATACTGGCGTACGTGTGTACGGACGGACGTACATGCGTGCGTGCATACATACGGTCGTACATGCGTACACACGACCATGTGTGCATACGTACTGGCGTGCGTATGCATCTCCGGGAGTATATGTGTACGGACGCGCGTGCGTGCATGTGCAAGCGTGCACAATTAGGGTGGGCGTTTGTTTGGGCATGCGTGGATGAGTGAGAGAGAGAGAGAGAGAGAGAGAGAGAGTGGGGGCAAAATGGAGGGAGGGAGGGAAGATCGGAGAAAGAGAGAGAGAGAGAGAGAGAGAGAGAGAGAGAGAGAGAGAGAGAGAAGGGGGACGGCACGCACGCATGAATGTCTACAGAAATGCTTGACATGGGTGAGTGCGTATGGTCGTGTGTGCGTATGTATGGGAGTGCATGCATACGGTCGTACCTATGTGCGTGCATGCGTACGCGTGTACGGTCAGGGTGTGCGGGTGTTTGGGAATGCGTGCATGCGTGAGAGAGAGAGAGAGAGAGAGAGAGAGAGAGAGGGGGGGGGGGGGCTACCTATTTCGTGTCTGTGAACTTCCAGTAGTATGTGGAATTTTATATTGTATAAACCTTTTTTATGCAATTTATAACTCGGCACCACTTTTTCCTTTTCAAGCGGCGATGACTAAAAGGCCAACTGGAAAGCCATTTTCGTTTTCTTATTGTATATCCTTTTCTCACCGAGGATTATTAGGCAAGATTACAATTCTCATACTATTATGCACCTGTAGCCAATTTACGGTCATATTCGACCTCTTGCTAAATTCTGGTCAGTAACTTTTTCATGTCACGTACCGTTCTGATTCTCTTATTGATCTTCGTATAATTACATTATTGTCTCAAACTTAATATATATAAAGTCCTCCCTCCAATATGGTTGCGCCGTCCTGGAAATCGCTTAGCTTTCTAGGAAGATTCGATCTTAATGGAGACACATCAGACTTCCCTCAGCATCTTCAGTGATACAGTAATAGGATAGAAACTTTACACCAAAGAAGGAATTCACTGCGATAATAAATAACTACCTATATCGGCCTAGCAGTGAATCTTGGGCACTTCAATGTAATGTATAGTACACCTATCTCCCACGAATCAGGTCTATCCGGCTTGATTTCGACACACCGGCTCGCGGCAAATGACATGCTCAGGAGACTAATTCTCTGGTGACATAGAAGGGCCGCGTTGGCCCACCACGCTTTCTACGTGTCAAAGTCATCAACGGTCTGCTAAGTGTTTAATTGGCCAAGTCATAACTAGTTTTACTGTGCTTCTAAATGCGTGTGCATTGCCCTGTTCTTGTCTTGTCATGTTGTTGTTGCTCTAGTGGACGCCATGGTCCCCTGTCACTAGAGTAGCATCTGCAATGTGCAGTCTGTTTGCTGGGTTTGATTGACGGTCGAATCCTATGGGACTCTAGAGTGCACCTTGGGCAACCATCGAAACCTGTTATAAATGATAGGCTCTAGTGCAAGGCATCTGGGGCATTAATATCTGTGTTTCAAAACATCAGGTTCAGCTCCTTTGACGGACCGTCAACTGCAGCGGTATCCACCTAGTTTAATTAGTTTAGAGAGTTGGCCTGTCTCGTATCCGCGGATACTGGCCAGCCGATCTTCATAATACAGGGCGCACACATGCATAAATGCTTGCAATCACTTCCCAATACACAACGTTAGGCCCAATTACGATTGGATGAACGTATATTGACGGCGGCCCACATGAGGCTTTTCCTCTCGCCTCGGCAAAAACTTCTCTCAGGAGAAGGCCATTTTTATATTTTATATATTTGAAAACCTTGGTGACCCTCCGATTTTATAATTGTCATTTAGGTATTGTAAAAGATAAGCCGGCGGGATACCAATCAGCTAGAGACAGTAACTCTCACTAAACCAGCGAGTCAAACGTCGGCTTAAACCGTCTTAAACCAGCCTTCGGCCAGCACCAATAGCTACCCGGAGCTTACGTCTTTAACTAGTAAAAACTAGTAGATAACATGTATACCCAACACACTGGATTAACCAACACAATGGATGAACCAGAGGTGTGAAACCGCGATGAGTGCATGACACCAATAATGTGGAACAACGCCGACGCTACATTTCACACCAACAACTATGACTATAAATTATCTCTAACATTGCCGTATTTACAACATAAGTGCAATTAAGCTGAATCAAGGTTGTTTTGTCTCCGTTGTATATGGTCATAAGTGATAACTGTACCCATATATATCTTCTTATCGTTCTTCTGGTAAGTATTCCTCTATTGTACGTTTATATTCAGTAAACGTTTACTCAGTAATGCTTTTGCATTTCTGTGATCAGGCCATTATACACATACAGGTAACTATTTTCTGTCTAACAGGTGACAATATTGTTGTGAATTATGCTTGCTATCACAATGCAAAACAGTATTTTTGAGAGCTAATCACTTTGATATAAATATATATATATATATATATATATATATATATATATATATATATATATATATATATATATATATATATATATATATCTTTGATATAAATATATATATATATATATATATATATATATATATATATATATATATATATATATATATATATATATATATATATATATATATATATTTATATGTATATATTTCTATTTATATCAAAGCATAATTCACAACAATACTGCCACCTTGTTAAACATAAAATATAGTTACCTGTATGTGTATAATGGCCATATATATTATGAACCATTATAGTACAATCTTTGTAGTATGAACGTACATGCATTTTCAGCATGCAGTGACTATTGGTTCGGTGTGAACTGTACCCACAAATGCAACTGTAGAGAGGAGACGGAGGTGTGCAATAACGAGAATGGCACATGTTTATCTGGATGTGCTGCTGGATTTCACGATGGCGACTGCAGAACAGGTACTATATGATGACTACATTGTACTCTGGTTTAGTGTTCTAATCGTAATGACCAATTTAATTGTACCTGTAATGAGATGTGTATGACTCCTAATTACATTATCTGAATGGCTGGATCATGTATAGCCTGGAACGAAAACCGAATGGCCCGTCACTAGTGTTCGAATTGTAGTAGCGTGATGAATTTACAATTTGATACATCTTCTATTGAGTATTTTGAACCAAGCTTGACGTTTTGCAACAACAGACCAAACAAATAAGTTGCAATATATTCAACACCTTACAGGTAGTTATTTAAAAAAAAATATTCATGGAGGTCGGATTTCAAAGCGCCAAATCGATACCAATATGTGGATAACAAAGTAGGCGCAGGATAGCCAGAAATTGGTGGGACACAGACAAATATGTATCACTCCATTGTGTGTTATAATAACATATTGATACACATAGTGATACATTTGTCTTTCTCTGGTGTGGCATATGCAATCCTTTTAAAAAAAATAACCCTATGATATGTACACATTATCTGGTCTAGAACATTGGTCAAGGTGATACATATAGTGTTGTACATTTATTCATAACTATGTGCAAATGTACATTTCTTCAAGCCCATGCCCTGACGTCCATGTATAAAGAAATGTGATGCCATGATCCTGCTACTTTCGGTGATATGAGCAAATCTGAATTTTTTCAGAATGTATTGGCAAATGGTTTGGCCTGAACTGTAGCCATAAATGCAACTGTAAAGATGAGAATGAGCCGTGTGAAAAAGGGAATGGTATTTGTTCATCATTTATACAATAGAGTGATCCATTTCAAGCTATGCCACGCCTATTTCTAGCTACACCACGCCCATTTATAGTTGTGCCACGAGCCCATTTCTAGTGAAACTGTGTCCACTATTTTACTCGCGTTTGATTCAATTTGAGACTTACACACTGACTTCTTAGAATCTAAATGTCAAGGTAAATCTACAGGTAATTTATTGAATATGTTGATATTAATTTGGTATGGCAGACCAGTCCAGCTCCCATTCAAATATGTTTCAAAATATTTAGCAGAATGATTATTAAATTCGTAATTCATCAAAGAGGGATTTACGTCATTCTGATTGAGATGCCAGCCAACAATTAACATTATTGATTTTGATGTCATATACTTGAGTGAAAGATCGGATCCCTTTATAATCCTGCCTGATGCTAGACGCAAGTGTCCAATTCTTATCATAATAAGTTGCAGTGTGATGTTTTAAATTGATGCTCTTAGCTGTTGTTGTATACATATAATCAGCATATTTGAAAACGATGAAAGCAGTGGAAATTTCTAGTTTATCCATCAATGTCATGACGTCATATGACGTCATAACCAACTAAAGGGACGTGTAGGATGAAGTCATAATTATTACCTGTATAGTTTTCTGGAAATTGATAGTCAGGGAGTGCAGGGATCTATCGATCACAATACTTGCGAGGTGTGGGTGGAGCTTAGCTAGAGAGGGGAGGGGCATAACTAAAACTGGAATGGTCCATTCATTCCATATCAAGCAACCTCTGGATATGTGTGTACTACTGTACCCTCTTGCAATTTGACCTAAGGTATGTATTCCGAAAATAGGGACCACACTCGAAATCGGTCTTAATTCAATGGACTAATAGTGCAATGCTCCTAACGCATTGCTTGCTATTTAGCAGTGTGGTTTCACAGTGCATATGCTTACAACAGCTGCAAAGAGTTTGTCTAATTATGGCATCCGGAAGCCAATGCAATTATTCATGAAAATATATCTAGAAATGGCTGGCATAGCCAAACATATACTCTTGGTTTTAATAACACTCCCTTTCGCGCTATGCATAACAATGCCTTGGCAATTCGTGTTCCAGGTGTACACTGAACATACCTCATTTATATGCCGCTAAGCTATCTATAAACCGACACATTATAAATGCTGGACCAGCAGCTCACCGATTTTCAAAGTTATCTGATTTCATATGGGGGACACGGCTCGCTCGCCTTTGATTCAGAGATGAAATATTTGTATTCGTCCATCTGACTTCTTGAAGATTCTTACCTTCGTGCCAGAGTATTTCTCCCTGGTGCTATTTTATTACTCTAGCTATCATACTTTCATCAGTAAGCAGCAACCTTAAACTTGGATCGTATTGTGAATTTATCCTCCTATTATTACAATCACCTATAATCTGACTAAAATTTCTAACTAACATTCATAGTTGTACCATCTCTCGCGTAAGCCACAAATCAAGATAAAAATCGACAACTAAAAGGACCAGGATGCTGGATTTCAAGGTGACGACTGTAGAACAGGTACACTATTATGACTGCATTGTACTCTGTTTTAGTGTTCCAATAGTAATGGCCACACAAAGTAATAGTACTCGTAATGATATGTGTATGACTCGTAATTACATTGTCTGAATGCGTGGATCCGACCTGTCACTCTCAAGTCTCTGACATCAGTATCCGTCACTAGTTAACTGATGTCACAGGTATATTGAATGGCCCATCACTAGTGTTCGAATTGTAGTAGTTTGATGAATTTACAATTTGATACATATTCTGTTGTCTATTTTGAACCAAACTTGACTATGTGTAACAACAACCTAGTCAAATAAGTTTCAAAATATTTAACAGCTTACTGGCATAGTTATTTTGAAATATACATTCAGGGAGGTCGGATTTCAAGCGTTAAATTGATTCCAATACGTGGTGAACAAGGTAGGCGCAGCATAGCTATAAATAGTTGGGGCATAGGTAAATATGCATCACTCCATTCGGTGTCATAATAACATATGGATGTACACTATGACTTGCAATCCAGTCCTTAATGGTTCTAGAATGAACCATTGCTTAAGTACTGATACATTCATATTTCTATGGTGTGGAATATGCAATCCTGTAAAAAAACAAGCATTCTGTATGCATTGCTTTGCAATACACCTGGTGATATGAATCTTTAGAGATTGACAATAAAAAAATCCTTTAAAAATTGACAGACGCAGCTGAAACGTGAACTTGATCTGTAACTTCTCATAACAAAGCAATAAACCACGTTTCAGTTATATATGCTGAAGGAGAACAAAAAAGGCTTGAAAGCTGATATGTTTGTATTTCTTAAGTCGAAAGCAGACTTAACTCCATCAAAAATTGAAGCAAACGCCTGAAACTCGAACTTGCTCTAATGTCTCATAACAAAGCAGCGTACCAATTCTCAGATGAATATATGCGAAAAATAGTGTAGAAATCTAATATATTTTGTATTTCATACGTCTACGGGTGCATAGATCCATGAAAATATTGACAAAAATGTCTGAAACTGAAACCTGCTGTATAACTCCTCATAATAAAGCAACCTACGAATGCTCATTGGAATTCCTTGAAGGAGCGCGAAAAGAAATGCTGAAAACGGATATTTTTGGTATTTCATAAGTAGCAAGGGGACGTAACCCCATCAAGATTGAGGTAAACTCCTGACACTCTAAGTTGCTCTGTAATTTCTCATAGCAAAGAAATGGATCCATTCTCATTTCAATATCTTGTAAGACTGCGAAAAATACTATGGAAAACGAATTTTTTTTTTCGTATTTCATAAATCGAAAGGGATCATTTACACCATGAGAAATCTATGAAAATGTCTGAAACTATATATAGCCTTTTCCGAAAACGCTGTTTTGCCTTCTCAGCTCTGTCGATTTAGCGTTCCTATAATATATAGTCTTTTCCGAAAACGGGAGTATACTCTGAAGGCTAAATTTCAAAATAAACGCTGCAACAGAAACAGCTGCTGTGTACTATGGCTTATATAAATGAATCCTCAATCATGCCTTTGCATATTTGTCTATTGTTAGCACGTCTGTAATTATCCAGCATTTAGTTAGTAATACATTTTCTAATCCCACAGTTCATTAAAAATATTCTCTCAGAAAAACAAATTTACCGAATAACCAACTTGCAGTACATATATACCGATATTATATCGATGTATATCAATTATGAAATACTTCTTTAGGACCCATGTTTTATGTGATATGAACTGCTATGAATATTCAGAATGTGCCGACTATTGGTTTGGTGAGAACTGTAACGAGACTTGCAACTGTGGACCAAAGAGCAAGGCATGTAATAAAAGAACGGGTGCATGTCCAGCTGTATGTCCCGCTGGATTCCAGGGAGAAAACTGTAAACTAGGTAGGTATTTTATTAACTATCTTGCACAATCTATAATTTTAGCTAGGGATTCATCAGTATTGCGTGAATTGCTTACACGATGCATGATCTGCATAAGTGAAGATGGTAAAACAATGGACCTTTCCAAATGTATCCATCCATCAGATGACGTCATATGACATCATAATCGTCTAAATGGCGTATGTGATGACGTCATGACATGAATAACTCGAGATAGTCCGCCTTTAACGCTTAGTAGTCTGACGCGTACGAATTGGTTGTCTTTACAATTTAATAAGCATTCTGTTGAGTATGTTGAAACTAATCTGACCGAATGCTGTTGCTGCGATAGGCTTAATGCCTTGCCTGTATAGTTTTCTGGAAATTGATAGTCAGCGAGTTCAGAGATCAATCGATCCAACACGGACCAGATGTAGGTGGAGCCTAAATAGGGATTCAACAACGTTGAAAATTAACTAATTTGACAACTAGGTATTGTATTGTTATGTCTGTTTAGTTCTACTATGTCTGTTTTATGATCTAATCTACATTTTCAGAATGCTCTGACGGCTCGTTTGGTCTGAATTGTGCCCGAACATGCAGCTGTATTGATAAGACAGAAGTCTGTAATAAACCTACAGGTGCTTGTGTGTCTGGATGTGCGGCTGGATTCATGGGTGAAGACTGTAAAACAGGTACATTAGATAAAAAAAACCATGTTTGATACACAAAAGAGTGTTATCGTAAACGTATAACACAACTCCCGACTATAATTATAGTCCAGTAAATCAAAAAATTGTTTAAGTACACCCGGACAAAATTGCAACATATTTTCTGTTGGCGGAGTTATGGTGAAGAAGCAAAGGCTTCTGGCCAAAACAATCTACGCAATTCTGACGAAGGGAAATATATAATTGTATTGGGAGTAATCCGCACTCTTTTGCGACGCGTTATCACTGATTTAATAAGCGTGTACATTGCCTCTGCGATTGTCACCGCGGGATTTAAATCGCATATTTTTCATTTACTCCTTCCTTCCTATATCATATTGTGAAATGGCATGCTTAGCTTGGAATGGTGACTGATAATTAACACTAAATTTCGGTATATTACTCATCAATCCATACTCAGCCCGCTCCTAGCCTTACTACAATGCATGTACATATACCCAGAAATATACTTTTTCAAAAAGTAGTCAACTTACAATGTAAGTAGAGGTGAGGCGAGCTGGGGTCTGATTTTCACACCTTTTTTCTTTTGTTGTGCTATTTAGGTGTCAATGACATCATGATTATTGATGTTGACAGGTTTTCCTTTGATCTCCGCCAGTAGTAATGGGTGGTTATCTACGTAATTGTTCTTCACAGTAGGAGGTATTTGAGAACAATGAGGATTGTCTTGAGAACAATGGCGTACGTATGCACACAAAGGAAATGTTATTAGAGAAAAATGGTGTACAGCTCCACACGGTAGAGAGATTTGAGAACAATGCCGTACATCTGAGCACACTTAAAAATCTATATTTATTATATGTGACTCATGGTAAAACCCGGTTGTACGTCCAATTGTTGAAAATATTAACCACTAAAAGTTGCGTATTTTACATTTTAACTTAGTGGCGTGCGCCACCCTCCGTGCTCCCTCCGTGTTAGTGTGGTATGTAAGGTAGAAATAATAGAGTTTAAGTGGTGGTCTGATAATAGGAGGTAAAATAGAGTTTAAGAGGTGGTCTGATAATGGAGGTCGTAGGAGGAGGAGGGAAGAGGCTGAGGAGGAATGCTATGGCAGCCGGCCGGTCTCTGCATGGCACTGTTCTCTGCGCGTATTTAATCCGAGTCCACCTGTCTAGTTCGCTGTCGCTATTTGTTCTTTTTTTAAAGCAACGTTTTGAGTGTAGATTTTAAGAGAATAATTTATTTAATATTAAGCGTGCATTGAAGACATAACAAAATTGGAGATAATTTAAGTGACGAAATTAAAGAATGTGAAGAGGCGGTTAATGTGATTTTGCAGCAGATGCATGACTCTGATGTCACTAGATTAAACATGGATCTACCCTATTCACCTGATGAACATTTGGATAACCTTTTATATCTGGGTTCTACGTTATATGAACCCGACTTTACAATTCCGCAACCATGTGTATCTAATGAACATAACAACGTTGCATTACGTGATGTAAATGATAGTGATATCAACTCTGTTCCTAATTACGGCGACGTCATTCCTGAACTGTCTATTACGAAAACTGATGCTGATGTTTTCAATTATTTGGATGATTTATATGATTTTATTACGTAACCATACCTGCACAACCTGCTTCTACTGATCATATGAGAATTGAACTATATATTCCTGACCTGATTATCATACCATCATCATTTTTCAATTATCCTCATAACGAATGTGATGTAATCCATCCTAATTAATCGACCGATGTACGTGATGGACACGATCTAAATTTAATTGACGTTGCACCAGTTCCAGACTGTATTTCGTCTTTTGCTAATGACCTATTTCAGGATTTAGTATGCCTTCTTAATGATTACGATGCCCTTCTGGACTGTATTGTGCCTTCATCTAATGACTTATCTCAGTATTTAGCATGCCTTCTTAATGATTATGATGTAAATTTATTTGACGATGCACCCCGTCTTGACTTTCTTGTGCTTTCATCTAATGACATGTCTCTGGATTAACACGCCTTCCTAATGATTCCGACCTAAATGTATTTGATAACGCACCAGTTCCTGTACATCGTGTGCCCTCTGCTAATGACATATCATTGGATTTGGCATGCCTTCCTAATGATTCCGACCTAAATTTGTTCATCGATGCACCAGTTCATGTCTGTATTGTGACTTCTGCTAATGACCTATCTCTGGATTTATCATGTCTTCCTAATGATACCACCCTAAATTTATGTGACGATGTGTTGGTCTGTATCATGCCTTCTGCTAATGACTTATCTCTGGATCTGGCATGCCTTCCTAACGAGTCCGCTTATCGCATCAATGCTCCTACTCATCAAACTCTTATTGACACACTTGCAAATCATTCGACAGATGAAACTAGTCTCATTGCTGATGAAATCGGTCAATGCATATCAGAGAATATAGTGCTTACAGATTATCTACTTACTCATTATTTGCAACACCATAAGCACGCTCAAATCAGAGGGTCAGTAGTTGATTATACCGACAATATATCTGTGGAGATTGTTTGCAAATACTGCAGTAAAAGGTTTCATCTCGAAGGTACTGAATATAATGTATCTTGTAAAGGTTATCCTATAGCTGATACACCACTTTCTCATTCTGAGTTCCTGTCAGGCGTCTTTCAGTCTTTGCTTGATACTTATAGCGAATATAGCAATGTTCCGCCAAATGATCATGTGAGAATCGAGTTAATTCACCATTCGTTGGAAATGTCGATAGCAATGGATTTTAGGCTATGGAATAAAATTACACCTGACATAATTTTACCATCAGTGAAAATGTCATTCAGTCAAATACTGATTGTAGGTTATCAGAGAGTTTCAAATTTCACGTTTTTCATGTAGAGGACTACAACTCAGGTGGGCAAAATGATACTCTGCTAGGCTCGTCTGATTGTAGACAATTAAATTCATTAAATTTACATTCATCTGATTTAGACGCGTACATGCATGTAAAAAGATGTATTATACCCTTATGCACCGAATATCCATTCTGTTTCGCAGCAGGAATATTTTTAGGAATCAGATTTATTGAGAAAATGAACAAATTAATCTCTGCAAATGAATGGTGAAATTTGACACGTAATAAAACATATTTGACGCATATTGCACGTGAATATCATGCAGCTTGTAGTATTCTTGAACGCGAAATTAATAGTACTAATTGGAACAAATTTCAGGAACATTTTCGCAATCAATTTTCTATTCAAGTCTACTCAGAGTCTATGCATGAACGCGTATTTGGTATTGCTTCCCCGAGTTTACCGTGCATAAATCCTGTGCGTTCAGAACATGATAATCATATATCCTTAATCACATCTATGGTCGCATTTCATTTGGTATGTAATTACTGTACGTGGTGTAATGGGTCATACTCTAATGATCACTCATGCGCTGTGCACTGTCATAGTTGTCAGACACTTTATTCTGATAAAGGATCTTGTATTTCTACAGCTGCTATGCATAAGATAATGTGTACGGATTGTCATCGTAAGTTTTATAACTGTTAAGTTATGGTGAACCTCCTCCCTAATGGGACCTGCAAAATGGTGAAGGCATGTCCCCACTGTTTCAGTCACATATGTCAAGATGACGATGAACATGTATGCGGTATGACAAAATGTCACACGTGTAAAGAAAAGTATGTCATTACTGAAAATCATACGTGTTATCATAAAGTAATTGAAGAACCTATTATGTCATTATCCCATGCACACGCTATGCATACGATGCCGACAATTGTAAATTTTCAAAAATACATCATTTACGACACAGAAACATATGTATCGCCTATCGACAGTAGCAATACTAATATTCTAGCTGAGCATAAAGTCACTCTCGCGGTTGCCAACATATGTTGTGATGTGTGCTTCGAGCAACCGCTCAAAGATGATTTCCCTACATGTCATCGATGCACAAATTATGGATATGTTCGCTTTCACGGGTTGGACGCAGTGGATCAGTTCATTAGCTGGTTGACATGTGCTAAGGCTGTGCATGATGTAAACAATTTGAGAGAAAATATGTTTTCTCTGACTACTTGGTGATCGCTCACAATGCACGTGCCTATGATTCTCTTTTACTTCGTCAATGCATTTGCAAAACCGATAGCCTGCATCTTAAACCTGCAAATAGTATCATGCACATTCGTTCATTTCTCTCATTTGACATAGGTACTATTCACTTTATCGATTCCATTAACCTTTTTCCCCTTTCATGACGTTAGGTGGGCGATGCTTTTAATCTTCCAGTTCGTAAGGGGACATTTCCCCATCAGCTCAGCACACCTCAATATTGGGGTAAGGTAATACCCTTTCCCGAGAGGGAGATATTCTGTCCACAAAATATGAATGCGAATGAATTAATTTAATTTGATCAGTGGTACAACTACCAGATATCTAGACACGAGCACTACGATGTTGATAAAAATCTCATCGAATATTGTAATGATGACATAACTGTCTTATGCTTAGCCATGTCTAGATTTAAGACTGCATTTTCTGAATCGATGGATGGCCAAAACGCATTTGTGACAGGGGTAATACTAGCGGGGGTGTGCAATGCAGCCTATCATGCTTTATGGCTTCAACCTGAGAGCGTACATACTTTACCTGATTTCTCACTAAGAGCAAAACATGCTAATAGCATTTGGGTGTAGAATGGATGGAATGGGTCAGTCAATGCGAGGGTCGCCAAATCGTGCATGCGCTAAATGGTGGCAAACAGAAAATATGCGGACATTATGTGGATTGAATTGATGTATCTGAAAATAGTATTTTCGAGTTTTTAGGTTGTAAATTTCACTGACATGAGTCTGCTTGTTGCGGTGATAAGCGTGATACAACATATACACCATATGGCGATCAGACATATGAAGAAGCATATTCTGCGCTTCAATGTCGCATTTCTTTATTTGAATCGCACGGATATACGGTGAGAATTATGTATCTAGGTTCTTGGACGAGTGAAATCCCCTCCGATTACAAATTAACAAGTTTTTGCGCACTCGGTCCAAAAAAATATAGTTATGAAATGAAGTGTCATGCTGATCCATTGATCGTTAAGCAGGTAACGAAGGTTAAAGGTTTAACACTGGGTATCGAACAATCAAAACAAGTCAATTTTGATAAGACGTTGAAATTAAAGAGTGTGTGAATGTTGAACTAGACAGAAGTTGCAGGACATTGGTGGTACCCGACGATTTGATGAATAAATGCCACGAGAATGTGGCTGACCGATTTAAAAAACGTTCTCACCATGAGAATTGTAGCATAATATTTGTCGCACAAAATCTGTTTCAGAAGTCATGCAGTCAACGTGACTTATAATTTAACTGTCACTACATGGTATTGTTTAAGAATCCACGTGATGCATCATCTAATCGTTCTTTATCTAATCAGATGTACACAGGCAATACTACACGCACACCTCACTCATATCTACTCCTAGATTTGAAACAGACGACACCTGACAATAGCAGACTACGTTCATTTGATCATCCGAAGGAGGGCTGCTATGTTTACATACCTAAGAAAAATGGCATCACATAAATTGGAACACCATTTACCTATGCTGCAATATTTGGCTAAAGTAAAGCATTCAATCAGAAATGATGTAATCAAACAGTGTTCGAACGAATTGGTGGATGTACTATGTGAATCATGCCTAAACGTATTATGTGGGAATGTTCATCTCACTAAATCATGATACAAGCAGCTGAGTAAATATAGAGGGAAAATTCGAACACTAACTAGTCGCGGTATGCCATATGCACGTAAAAGAAAATTGCTACAAACAGGTGGATTTTAAGAGGCCTTATTACAAGCAGTGATCGGTACGCTTGTGCCATTAATTGTTAACTGTCCACGTGAAAAGATGGAACATACATGTAAAATGGCACTAGTTCCTCACGAATTGATAGTTAATTTAATTGAACAGAGGAAAATAACATTGCTACAGACAGATCCATCGATACGTACGGCTATTAGTCTCGAAAACGAGATATCCAACATATTAGTCAGACATGATCTTACTGAGAATGAAAAAGCAAAATCGTATCCACAAGTATTAGATAAGTAATGGCATTACTATCAGCAAATGCAAGGACAACAATATCAACCGATACCTCTGCAACCCATAACTAACTACGGTGCACTGCCCACACAAATACTTGAACGTACGATGTGGGGATACCAAAAACGTACAAGACACAAGCCAGTGGAGTAATTGATACGTTACTGACCTAGGCAAAGTGACAATAGAGGGTACGTCTTTCCCAAAAAGTAATGTACTAGATCTGCTTACAAACATCGTAGCGCATGGGCGAACACCTCTTATGGCAGGTATGCATGAGCAAGCAGAGGGAATGTTTCTTAATCTGTTATGTGACCTAAACATACACTGTATATGTGTATGGCAAGAGAAAACAATGAGACAGATATATAATGGCGCAGAAAAGGATGTTAGCGCCAGTGAGTACACGCCTACACCCATGAGTAAACGAATATGTAGAAATAGTTCTCTAGCGGGCAACAGGAAGTAAAGGGACATTCAATTCCAGTGTGGCTAAATTTAGATAAGTTATGAATGATGCTAAATTGGCAAAAGTATAATTTGATCCGAAACATTACGCATCTTTTGGTGGGAAAGAAAAGCTATATAATGCATTCAAAGGTAAAATACCACATAACTATATCGACAAATGGTTAAAACACAAAGAAGTATATACCTTTCACAGACCGCAGAGAACAACGTTTGCCGGGAGAAAAAATAAGAGTTTCAGCCATCGATGAACTATGTCTGACAGATTTATGCTTGATGCGTATGCTGGCAAAAGAGAACAGCAACGTGTTATATTTGCTATGCGTAGTTGATGACCTTTCAAAATATGCATGGGTGGAATGCCTTTTTAGTAGAACGTCTTCTGCAGTGAAGAAAGGGTTAGAAACAATATTGGAGCATACTGAGTGTCGCCTATATGCTATTCAAACAGACAAAGGGGGCGAGTTCGTAAACCATGTAATGAAAAACTATTTGAAAGATAATGGTATACATTTCTACACTTCTCAAAATGAAACAAAAGCGGTCGAAGGGTCGAATATACAGATACATGACGTATAAAAATACATGAAAGTATATCAATGTATTACCTAGTTTAGTCACAGCATACAATAACACCACACATTCCAGCATGTGCATGGCTCCTTTCAAAGTCGACCGTAGTACTGAGTTAATCGCATGGAGAAATATATATGGAAAGAAGACGAAGAAACGTTCCAAGTCTAAAAACAGCCCTACTCAATGCGACCATGTTAGAATATCACAAGCAAAAATGTCATTTGAAAAAGCATATCGCCGGCAATAGAGTCGCAAATTGTTTAAGGTGTGTGAGGTGCTTACAGACAAATATACATACTTATATAAATTAGAAGACTATGGAGGTGATCTGATTATTGGTACTTTTTATCGTGATGAGATACAGCAAGTGACAGAAGAAAATGAGTACGCCGTGGAAAAAATGCTTAAAAGTAGACAAAATAAAAAGGGACAACCTGGCTAAGTTCAACACATGGGTTAACGAACTAAGTACTATACATCATTAACAATGGATGAATATATAGTGGGAAGATCGGATCAGAGCATGTGGCGAATGATGGGTTCGCGAGTACCGAAAGAAGAAATAGTATACCTAGCTCAAATTATAATAATTTATATCATAATCATTACATGTATCGTGAATCTGAGTATACAAAATGGGCAATCAGGCATATGGATATCGCTTTTGAGTGGATGTCTACGGTATATATTGCCTAGTCTGCGCATACAGACGTTCATACATGTTTCAACTCAGAATGAATGAGGATAAGTTTTACATAACTCTTCTGAGCAATAGTAGTGCCCAGTTCTTTCCAGACAATAAGATATCAGAGTTTTGAACACGTCTGCAAACTCCATTAACAGTAGATGGCGAATGGGAAGTGGGCCTCTCGAGTGTGTTATATCCGAGGAATTGGCTTACTATTGCAGAGGAAAGTGTTGTTCAAATATATGCATTTACTAAGAAGAAGATAAAGAAGAAGAAGAAAGGTAGTGATGCAACAGAAGAAATTAGCAAAGATGGCGCAAGCGCGTCAGAAATAGAAAAGACAACGACTTTTCCGCTAGTTTTAAAAGATGGTTTCAGTAATCCATGTCCTGCCGATCAGGGAAAACGGGTGCGAAATGATCGGGGAAAAGATATGCGAAATGATCAAACAAATAATGTCGGCGAAAAACGTACACATAGAAGCGAACATTATTATGTCCAAACAGAAGCTCCATTTATCAGCGTACCGACAGCCTACTATGCTGTAAAAAATATGGTAGACTATCTAAATGGGCAGACAGAGAGCAAGACACGATTTAGATATAAAAACATTTTTTTCGATTTTTACTTGCATCATGCGAATCTAGTTTCTCTCACAGTTAAAGATAATTATGCTGTACGCTTTGGTGGAGAAGTAGAAAATTTAATCGGATTCGAAGGAGGAAAAATACATATGGGACATATAGACTTTAAAGAATCATTTCGTTCAAATCGTGAGGGTGGTCCTTCGACCGTGTATATATACTGCGATGTAGTCTCACACAGCATGGTAGGCGATACATTCGCAGCGCTACTCAGAGTGATACCCATTTCTAGTACAGATGGAGCGAAAGATATATGTCAGTGGACATTTCCTGATATTCAATAACGCTCTGTGTCAAAGAACTACATCGGTACTATTGGAATACTTATAACGGATAGAACTGGCGCCAATGTCCCATTCAAGGACAGCTCGTCGCCAAGTGTACTCTGTTTGCATTTCAGATGACGACAACGACAATGAGAGGGACGATGAGAGGGACAATGAGAGGAAGAATGAATGCTCCAGTGCAGGTGCATTACTACGTGAGTCAAGCGGGCCATGGACGTATTCCAGTTTCTGTAGGCACACGGTACCAATCAGGACATGGACTCAGTAATATCTTCTGTGGACTATTATGTTCAGCGATACCTATCACAAAAAATGTGGCTAAATCTGTATGTAAACAGGCTCTTAGCGCTGGAATCGGCCTAGCTGTGGGCGTAATGTGTGGGAAAAATGTTAAAACAGCACTAAAATCAAGAGCTCGTGGTGTTGCCAGGTCTTTGATACCAGAAGCTATAACAGCAGTGCATGGTGGTTTAAGACCACCGCGACCTAATCGTAAAAAGAGGAATAATACAAGTACTGCTCAGTCAATGGGTGTGATACCGAAGAGGAAGGGTCATGATAGACGGCAGAGAAAACAAGCTGATATCTTTAATTAACAAAACCCATCGAACATGTAACTTAATCAAACATGTGAGTGCTCGAAGAGCGAATTAGACATTTTTCAGATGCGTCCCATAGAGACGACATTGGAGTCTGCAAACTGGGAACAGTTTCAGCCTGTATCTAGTTTATCAGATAGTGGACTGGTCGAGTTTTACGTCAGTGGGTCTGTTGATAGATATTTAGATCTTACGCAATCTTATCTTTCAATTAAAGTTAAGCTAATAAAGCTAGTTCGAAATGGTGATGAGAAGACACTCGAGTTGAATGACTTGATAGCGCCTGTGAATAATCTTTTGCATATGATGTTCTCACAAGTGGATGTTTTTTTTAATGGAAAGCGTGTCAGTGACTCGAACGAAAATTATGCTTACCGCTCGTACATTGAGACATTACTAAATTATAGCAGCGATGCCGCATCCTCGCATCTACAACTTGTCAGATGGAAAATAGACGATGCTGGCGAATTTGATAATATTGCTGATACTAACTTAGGATTGTAAGCACGTAGAAGAATGGTGGCTCAGAGTAAAACAGTGCAATTAATAGGCCGCATACACAGTGATATGTTTCTGCAGGACCAATTCCTGCTCGGGTTCGTATGCCTACAGAGGAGTAAAGAGGCATTCGCCATTATGGCCGCGGAAGGAGAGAGGCGTGAATTGATAATATTGTTGGCTAACTTATTTGTACACAAGGTTATCCCATCAGCAGATCTGCTAGTGGTGCACGCCATTACTCTGAGACAGACAAGCACAAAATACCCTATTTGCAGGGTAGTGTGTAAGACTTTTACAGCACATAGCGGTGCTATGAGCATAAATAGAGATAATATATTTATTGGCCAGCTACCTACTAGAGTATTATTCGCTTTTGTACCTAATGATGCCTATAATGGTGTGGTACATAAAAATCTGTTCAAGTTTGATAACAATAACACTACCTACGCTACATGTTATGTAAATGGAGAAGAGGTTACAACATTGCCAATACACCCTTCGTTTAGCGACGACATTTACACGGATGCTTATTTCTCACTATTCATGGTACTGGGGCGTTATTCAAAGACCGAGGCTACCTGATAAATAAGTCACAGTTCAGACATGGAACCACATTCTTCGTGTGGGAGTGTATGCCTGATCTAGATGATTCAGAGCATCGCTACCCTACACGCACTGGTTCGTTAAGAGTGGTCTTCCATTTTGCTCCAGCACTTACTGCTACAACCAATGTAATTTGCTATGCTAAATTTGATAATACAATAGAAATTGGATCAGACTTTAACATATTAACAGATTATTAACAAATATGTCGAATACATTTGAAATAGAGGATCTATTATTCGGTGACAATAAAATGCGTGACCACTTTCTCGGCGTTTTTCCAATTGACAATGTACCCGCACACATTAAATATTGCCCGGCCTCATTAGTAATAAACATTCATTCCAGTAATAAATCCGGACAACATTGGGTGGCAGTTTTTTACACTAGAAATGGAAATGCTGAATACGTTGATCCTTATGGAAGATGCCCTTCTGATGGAAGAATGATATCAAATGTACAAAATGGACACCATGTGCGTGTTTATTATTTCAAACAATGAACGTGTTCAGCCAGCCATGCCGACAATGTGCGGATATTATTGTGTATATTTCTTATACCATCGTTCGAGATGTGTACAAATGAAACACATCTTATGGGCGCTAAGAAACAGAGACAAAAATGATGCGATAGTGAAAGGTTTGATGCACAGGATTATGAATAAACAGAAAGAATTATCATGTTTTTTGTATAATTATTTATGTACTATGTTTTCTTTTTAATTATCGTGAATAAATGTCGCTAATATTTATCATAAAAATGCACGTGTCAATAAAAAATATATTTATTTTGTAAAAAAATGTGTTATTATTTCTTCATGTTCCCTTCCCATCCTTAAGACGTGGATGATGGATCAGAACCAGATTCCATCGATACAGACACAGTCAACCTCGTATCCCACCATGAGTGACGCCTTTCGTCGTGGTCATGTGTGGTACATACCAATGCCATTATTAGTTCACAAGGTAGCAAGCATAGACAAAATCTAACATCAGCTGCACTTAAAGTA
Source organism: Chaetoderma sp. LZ-2023a (assembly GCA_034401795.1). Taxonomy (NCBI): domain Eukaryota; kingdom Metazoa; phylum Mollusca; class Caudofoveata; order Chaetodermatida; family Chaetodermatidae; genus Chaetoderma; species Chaetoderma sp. LZ-2023a. Next base: position 26,862 of record JAVVLW010003752.1, read on the forward strand.
GATGAAGCGGCCATGTTTAATGTTAATATGAGTAATGCGAGAACACATCATAAATATGCAAAAGCACTAACGCGCCAAAAACGTGATATTCTAATAATTGCCCCAAGGGAATTAGTACATATGTCCACTCGGTTAAGAACTAGGAAATGATACCATAATGCGATTTTGTTACTTATTCAAAAACATTCCAGAGAAGTACGCATTCACAACTACATAGTGAAATCTCCTCGTGAGTAACCTAGGCGATAATTTAATAGTACTTTTGAATATTTCTTAAAAAACGCATAGAATGAGACGGGAGGTACTAACACGTTCTTTCATTATTAACACATGGTATGTTTGTATCTCGATTACAGATTGATCTCACAGCTATTCCCGATGAATGGATAAATTAAAACCATACACGACAAATAATCTTTTTATCATACAGAGTTTGGCAAACAATTCTATAAACACGTAACGCGCTCGGAGAAATACTGACAACATTTTAAACACAATAAATCTAAAAACGTTACAAAAAGGTATTTAAAAAACAATTTGCTTGTAAGGTCGGTTAAGTCACCAGTCAAATCGTTTTATATTCAGCATGTACATAGTTTACTAATAAAGTTTAGTGGCTTAAAAGCATCGAAATTTCGCACCAGGCAAAGTAATTGGGTGGTGTTACAGCTAAACATTTAGGAAACGATTTGAACGTGTCAGGGGTGGTGGGGGTGGTAGGGGTGGGGGGTGGTTGGCGGGTTATAGGTGATGATAGGTGATGGGGTTTTTTCAATTAAAATTGCCGCTATAAGAAGTAACATCTCCCAGTCAAATTACTTTCAAAATATTCAACAGCTTACACTTATAGTTTTCTGGAAATTGCTAATCAGGGAGTTCACCGATCGATCGACCCCAACACCATCGAGGCGTGGGTGGAGCTTGGCTAGAAATGGGCAGTGCATAGCTACACATGGAAAGGTCTATTAGCATGCAGCGGGCAATCTGTTATTCTGTTATAATCGCTTAATAGACTGTCAAGTTTTATGAATTGTATGTTTTTACTATTTAATACACATTAGGCAAAATACTTTGAAAGTAAATTGACTGGACATTGTTGCCGCTATAAGCAGTAACATCGTCCAGTCAAATTAGTTTCAAAATATTCAACAACTTAAACTTATAGTTTTCTGGAAATTGCTGGCCATGGAATTCAGAGATTGATCAATCCCAACACGGTCGAGGTGTGTGTGGAGCTTAGCTAGAGATAGTCATAAAATAGCTAAAATAGAATGGTTCAGATCCAATCCATACATTATCCGCTTTCCTGTTTGTGCAACCTGAAATTGTAATAAGGAAATTGTGTCCTTGAAAAGGGTCTAAATCTCTACCACAGTATTTTATATCTTAAACTTCCGCATACTTCATTTACCTATCATCTCTCCCTCCCTACCTCCCTCCTTCCCTCCCTCCCTCCATCCCTCCCTTCCTCCGACCATACGCATGCACTCCCATACATACGCACACACGACCATACGCAATCACACACTTCCGTATGAACACATGCCCGTATGTAAACCCATTCGTGCATACGTCCGTACGCACACGCCCGTATGTACTCGTGCACACCCGTATGTATGCACGCACGCCTGTACATACGTGCACACGCACACACTATGACAAAACGTCTAACGTGATACATAATGCATGAACATAACAGCTCGTAAATTTGTGATACGGTTTCGTTAAGATTATTTTAAATTGTAACATATTCCGCTCATATTTACACGTTTTTCACTCAGATTTGTATATACATATTTCGATTCTGTTATGAAGAGCATCTGCAGACCGGGAGAGGATTATCTTCGGGAATTGTCCCTGGAATGATGGGTTAGGTTATCTAGCAAGATATTTCATGGTTAGAAGTCCGTGGCTGGTCTTCTCTCGGTCTGCAAATGCAACACATTTGAGTTGTGGGTGGAGCTTAGCTAGAGCTGGGAGGGGTATAGCTAAAAATGGAAAGATACATTAGCCCGCTGTAGACAATCAGATATTCCGCTATAATCGCTTAATAGACCGTCAAATTGCACGAATTGTATGTCTTTACTATTTAATAAACATGATGTAGACTAATTTGAATTAACTGGGTGGTGTTGCCGCCATAAGCAGTAACACCGCCCAGTCAATTTACTTTCAAAATATTCAACAGCTTACCTGTATATTTTTCTGGAAATCACGAGGCACACGCATTACTGAGCTTAAAAAATTGGGATATTCTCTAACTCATTTTCAACAAGATTGAAGTAAAACTCCCGGGTCATTATAACATTTCAGTGCATCCCAGTACGTTCCACTCATGACAAAAACCGTAATGACTCGAGAGTAGGCGAGCTTACCATTCACCCAAGACAATATTGGCAACAGTTGGGCTAGTAGAACTACCCATTTCTCTATTTGCTAATGACCCGCCACAACCCACACAAACCCACCCTGTCACAACCCTCCTAACGGCACCACGTGATTGTCATGAATCACCATCATAACCCCCGCCCCCACGCTCGGCCTCTACTTTAATTCGGCCTGGTCCATTCGCCAGGTGGGCCGAGTCATTAAACAGGTGGACGAACTGCGTTTGGTGTAACTCAAATTATAACTCTGGCAAAAACAAAAATCGCCTTTGAAAGGTCTTCTAACCCTCATATGTTAAAACCATATTGTTAAAACACATGCAGACGAAGAACACATGAAAAACAAATTTCTTTACATGAAACAATGTTTTATTGCAACGTTCCATGTTGAAGCACTTTACGCCTGTACTCTAATATTCTATGGGCTAAGCTTTTGACGATTCAATCATTTCTTTGTTAACTCGAGTGATGTCTCTTTAATTGAAATCATGGACACGCCGTGCACACGATGATCCAGAACTTTCCACAACGAGTAAATAATTCGGGCTGGACTGTAACGCCATTATTTGTCTTGCGAACAATAATTAATGTTATTTCTTAGTTGTATTGTAACATCTTTCAGCAACATAATAATATACGCAATATTTATCTAGTGAATCTCAATGAGCAGCCCAAGAAAAGGCTATTTTGTAAAGGTTTTACCACGGGAATGACAGACTCAGTTATCTACCCAGTTTCTCCAGCGGTAAATTTTCACAAAATTGCCTCTCTTGGCCTACAAATGTTCATTCCCAAGACCACCACAGAGGTGCATTATACATCTTTCAAATATCCACATGAATACAGAGTCTGATAAATCGGGGTTCACCTGAAAAATACACGAATACGATTGGATATTTTTTCATTCCAAATAACTGTACAGAGTTATACTGCTGGTATGCATTTGAGGAGCGCACACGTGTGTACAGGGGTGCGTGCGTGTGTTGAGGTGTGTGTATGTGGGCGTATGTGCAGAGGCGCGTTAGTTGTCTGTGGTAACTGAACGCATATTAAATAGTAAAATATACACTTCATACAACAGATAGACAATTCCATGTTCATACCGGGTGTGTACGTGCGAGGGCGCATTGGCGCTATGGCAGCAACAGCCTCCAGTCAAATTAATTTAAAATCTTGTGCAACCGCAAATCCACATGAGCGCCCGAAAACCTGCATGTGCGCCCACAAATCTGCATGCTCGCCCACACATTTGTGCGTGCCGAACCAAATGTATACATGCGGTCGAGTGCTCTGTTCGTGCCTACATGCAATCCTATAAAATGTCTCAAATTCAATACCTTTACACACTACAGTTCACACAGCCCGCAGGGTTGAACGTGTATTTTATCTATATAGTAGTATGATTCGGAGGGTGAAGATGATGGGTCGATACTGAAAGTATGTATATGACTGATACATAAGGTATCAGTTTACCGTAGACTCGTGGATCTCCAGAACATTGACTATTTGTTTATGCTAGTAACAGAAACTAAATGTTTATTATATATAGTATGCAGGATCTAATAACATTATAAGCATTGACAGCGATCGTAACGACGCCTTGGCCCACTAACACGCACGCACGCACACACGCCCGCACGCACGCGCACACATACACGCGCGCGCGCCAGCCCAAAAAGCACATAAACGGCTTATAAATTGGGCTTCAGGAATGTCCATTTGTAGGCCGAGACAAGATGATTCTTGCAAATTTACCATTGGTATGACTGGTTTGATAGGTGAGACAGTCATTCCAGCTACAAATTTTCAAAATATTCTTAACTCGGTCTGTAAATGTACATTCAATAAACAGATACCTTAATTTTCTTGATCAAATTTAGCCATTAAAAGGATAAATTAACACAAAAGTCAGGATTACAGCATGGAAACAATGTTGCTGCAAACTGTTGCTGTCTTCGAGAGAAAAGCTTGCAGCAACATTGTTCCGAAAAAACAACAATACTTATTGCATAAAGTGGAATGGAATTGAGTAATATACCTTCATAACATCTGCATCATTCCATGTAATAGAGGGATCCATTTAACTATACGCAGCCCGTTTCTGGCTATGCCCCCCCCCTCATTTCCAGCTATGCCTCATCCATTCCTAGCTAAGCGTAGCCCATGCTTTACGCCCGCTAGGGGTCAATTTCTATACTTTGAACCCTGAATTCTCAGAATCCCAATTTCAATATAACTGGGTACGCCATGCTGTCAAACTAGCATCTGCGCATCAGGATTTTGTCTCCATTGTTGCGCATGACCCGACCCACCCCGGCCCCACACCTCTGAACAGTTTACAGCTGTTACATTTCACTGCAATGATAATACTATGTGTATCTGTAACTAAATAGGTTTATCATTTATACATTAATTTATATATTCATGTACTTCAAAGAATTTATCGAAATAAACGCGAATTGAATTGGTGTAGCCTCAAGCCGTACACACACCCCATGTGGCTAATAACCCCAACTTAAAACTCTGGAGGAAACATTGATAACACTCGTCTGGCTTAGGAATAAACTTCGAGTACAGTCCAGCACCTATATAGCCTTACATGTTTACAAAGCAAAATAAACTGGACTGTTGAATATTTTGAACACAACTGGATTGAAAAACAGTGTGGCCTAAGGCAGCAATTATCTTCAAATCAAATTACCCCAATATACAGAAGAGAACCCGTTCTTACTAACATTTTGTCTGTTCACGTGTATAGACATGTTATCGTACCCATGAGTTGTACTGTATATAGGCAATGTTATGGAGAAAAAAGTTAGTGAATTAAACAATAACGCAAATGGCTAATTACCTATCCAGAATTAAATTCAATGCATAACAATGGTCGGGGCGGGGGGGTGGGTGGGTGGGGGGCATTAGCGAATAGAATCATGGCTGTTGCAGAAGTTTGCTTTGGATGAATGGTAAGCTCACCTACTCGAGTCAGTATGTTTTTTTGTCATGAGTGGAACGTACTGGAAAGGTATAGTGACCTGGGAGGTGTACTTCAATCTTGATGAACCTGCGAATATACCAAATTTTAATATCAGTAATACGTGTGCCTAGCGATTTCCAGAAGACTATATGGGTAAGCTGTTGAATATTTTGAAAGTAAATTGACTGGGCGAAGTTACTGCTTATGGCGGTCACAACGCACCGTCAATTTAGTGTCAAATTATTCTACATAATGCCTATTAAAATAGCAAAGACATACAATCAGTGCAACTTGTCGGTCCATTGAGCGATTACAATGACATATCCGATTGCCCTCAGAACTATAATGGATCTTTCCACGTTTAGGTATGCCCCGGCCGGCTCTAGCTAACCCGCACCCCTTCCCGCGACCGTGTTGCATTTGCGGACTGAGAAATGACCAGCCACAGACTTTTAAGAATTCAATGACTTGCTAGATAACCTATCATTACATGGTCAATTCCCATAGATAAGTCTCTCCCGGTCCGCATACGCTCACCATAACATAATCGAAATATGTATATACAAATCTGTGTGCAAAAAAGTGTAAATATAAGCGGAATATGTGGCAATTTAAAATAAATTTAACGAAAATTATCACAAATTTACTAGCTGTTATGGTCATCCATTATGCATCACGTTGGACGTTTCATAATAGTGCGCGCCTGCGTACATACGCACGGGAGTGCGTACATACATACGAGCGTGCATGCGTCTGTACGGGTGTGTGCATATGGACGTACGTACATAGTGCGTGCGTGCGTACAGTCCGATGTACATACTGGCGTACGTGTGTACGGCCGGACGTACACGCGTGCGTGCATATGGTCGTGCATGCGTACACACGGTCACGTGTGCACACGTACTGGCGTGCGGTTGTATCTCCGGGAGTATATGTGTACGGACGCGCGTGCGTGCATGTGTAATCGTGCACAGTCAGGGTGTGTGTTTGTTTGGGCATGCGTGGTTGCGTTAGAGAGAGAGAGAGGGAGAGAGAGCGAGAGAGAGAGAGAGAGAAAGAGAGAGAGGAAGAGAGGGGGAGGGGGAGAGAGGGAGGGAGGGAAGGAAGGAAGGAGGGAGGGAGCGAGAGCGCGAGCGAGCGAGAGCGCGAGCGAGCGAGAGCGCGAGCGAGAGCGCGAGCGAGAGGCGAAATGGAGGGAGGATGGGAGAGAGAGAGAGAGAGATATTGAGAGAGAGAGAGAGTGAGAGAGTGGGAGAGTGAGAGAGAGTGAGAGAGAGAATTAGAGAGAGTGAGAGAGAGAGAGCGAGAGCGAAATGAAGGGAGGGAGAGAGAGACACAGAGAGAGAGAGAGAGAGAGAGAGGAAAGAGAGAGCGAGAGAGAGAGAGAGAGAAGAGAAGAGAGAGATGGAAGAGGGAGAGAGAGAGAGAGAGAGAGAGAGAGAGAGAGAGAGTGAGAGAGAGCATGAGAGAGAGAGAGAGAGAGTGTGTGAGAGAGAGAGAGGATAGGTAGATGGAGTATGCTGAAGTTTGAGATATAATATACTGTGGTAGAGCTCGTATGCCCTTTTCAAGGACAACATCTCTTTGTCACAATTTCAGGTTACGAAAACTGGAAAGCGGGTAATGTTTGGAATATGCCTGAATCATTCCATGTGAGCTATGCCCCACCCATCTCTAGCTAAATTCTACCCAGACACTGATCCTGTTGAGATCGATCGATCTCTGAGCTCCATGGCTAGCAATTTCCAGGAAACTATAAGTCTAAACTGTTGAATATTTTGTAACTAATTTGACTGGACAATGTTACTACGAATAGCGGCAACAACTCCCCGTCAATTTACTTGCAAAGTGTTGTGCATAATGTTTATTAAGTAGTAAAGACATACAATTCGTACAACTTGACAGCCTAGTAAGTGATTATAACGGAATAACTGATTGCCTGCTGTGTGCTAATAGACCTTTCTATCTTTAGCCATGTACCGCCCATCTCGAGCTAAGATCCACCCACACCTGGATCATGTTGGGGTCGATAGATCACTGAACCACCTGACTTGCAATTTCCAGAAAACTATAAGTGTAAGCTGTTGAATATTTTGAAACTACTTTGACTGGGCGATGTTACTGCTTACGGCAGCAATTTTAATTGACAAAAAAATGAAAGAATCATCGCCTATAACCCGTCCAACCCCCCTGAGTCAACTTAGCCCAGATTTTGTTGCCAATATTGCGTGGACGCTCGAGGCCCGTTAAAAATATAATAGTTTGTTGTTTTAATCTAACACAATTGAAAATTGATTTGCTGAATTGTATACCACTGACGAGTGCTATGCACGGTTGGAGTTGTTTTAACGATCGACTAGTTAATTTTAATCTGTTGGAGTAATAACTAACAGATTGTCCTTACGCGATACATCAACCCTTGTGCATTGTCACGGCTAAAAACGCAGAGGTTCAGAAGTTTAATGATCAATCCATTAGACTAACAGCGTCGTCTTCCAAAATTGTCCTTATGCGATAGATTGACCATTTTAGCATTAAGCTCCCATGATTGAATGCGTTCCCAAAGTCAGCAAAAGAAGAGTCCATACATACAACTCTCAATAATCATTACACTATGCATTGACCTTGTCAATCTTTATGCTAATTACCACTAAGGTCACCTCATTGGATGCCAGGACACACATGATTTAACACGGGTGGCGTCGCTTCATGATTGAGCGAGTTCCCAGAGTCCAGACATACACCCTGTCAATCATCCTTAATTACCCTTATTAAAATGTGTCAATCAGTATGCTAATTACCATTAAGCTCACGTCATTTGAGGCTAAGAGCTGCTTGATTTCGCGAGGGAGTGGGGGCTTCATGATTGAATGAGTTCCCAGGAAAAGACGAGTCCAGACATGCAAATGGCCAATAATTAGTAAGCAGTACATTAACCCTTGCAGGCGTGGCATGGCGCCAAGAGATCGTCGCTTAATCACCCTCATTGACGCTTGTCAATCAGCATAACGCTAATTACACTTACGCTCATTGGCTACCAGGAGACACGTGGTTTCACAAAGGGTCGGGGCTTCGTGATTGAATGAGTTCCCAGAGTCAGGAAAAATACTAGCCAGACATGGAGTCTGTCAATCATCCTTAATTACCCTCATTAACCCTTGATTTAATGAGGGGGAGTGGTTCATGGTTACCCTCTACATCTAACATCCAATCAGAATGACGGAGAGCTGGGTTCCAATTTTCACACCTTTTCAAAAGGCGGCAGAGATCAAAGGAAAAAAGGTGCCAAAATCAATAATCATGAGGGCATTGACACATAATTATCATAACAAAAAGGGTGAAAATCGGACGCCAGTTCGCCTCATCTAATACTAATGTACGCATACACCCCAACCCTTCATGCATCCATCCACCAATCCACCCTACCCACCCTACAACAATCATCATTTAATTGTTCAATATTGCTTTTTAATGTACAGAAATAAATATCAATGCAGTCTGGGTTATCATACGGGATATCTCAATTTCTTTCATTATAAATTGGTGTGGTCTGTCAGAATCTGAATATGATAATCCAATCAAGGTGCTCCTACCAAATGCGGAATCACGGAACGGCAAAGAGAAACAAAATTCCGGAATCTGTTAACAGGGCGGATACTTTTAGTTTAAAGGAAAGTATCTAAAGCATCAATCTTCATCTAGCAGTGCCCTATACTTAAGTTTCATGATGATCATATTTTACGTAGTGTTTACATAACATATCCACAGCTTGTTCTAATGGACACTATGGTATGAACTGCTCAGAGTCATGTGATACTTGTGCCAGACCTAGTGCAGATGGACAGAAATGTGATCACGTGACTGGTCGGTGCTATTTTGGATGCGTGCCAGGGTACATGGACAGTTTGTGTCATCGTGGTACGAATCGATTAAATGAATTTGAATTGATTAAATGAATTTGAATTTTTTTCTGTTTTCAAATATAACATCGTCAAATATATCCATCGACATATCAGTGTATGGATATGCACATATCCATACAACGCCACCGAATATCATAGTCAAATCTGTATCTGTAAATTACTCATCAAAAACCCATATTGGACATGTTGACGCAAATTCAGCAGAAGCGAGGTGGAAGTATTCTAGTATTCGCCCGATGGTAAGCTAGACTTAACTCTCTGAACCTGAGAGAGCAAATGCGATAAATATGTTACAATATCCGAAATACCATGTTGCATATTTTTAAACCGATTTGACTGCAAGTTTCTGCTGAATTTGCGTCAACATGCTTAACATCTTACCTGTATGTTTGCTTTGAAATGGACCTTTCCAGTTTATCTATGCCCCGCCCATCTCTAGCTAAACTGCATACAGACCGCTCATGGGTTGGCATCGGTCGATCTCTGACATCTATGTCTATTAGTTTCCAGAAAACTATACAGGTAAGCTGTTGAATATTTAGAAAATAATTTGACGTGGTGATGTTGCTGCCTATGGCAACAGCAGCGCCCGGTCAAATTAGTTTCAAAATATAAATTTATCTGGACGATGTTGCTGCCTATTGCAGCAACAGCGCCCAGTCAAATTAGTTTCAAAGTATTCAACACCATGTTTATTAAATAGTAAAGCCATGCAATTCATACAACCTGACGGACTATTGAGCGTGTAACACGGACTAAATCGAGTCAGTCATGACGTAATGATTATCACGTCCCTTGATATAGATACTAACTGGATTGGCCAGGCAAGCACAAATCGCGTCATAAAAGCATGCAACAGCTATTCAACACCGCCTTTGTGATGTCATATGACGTCATCGACATAATGACTTCATAGTTTACGTCAGAATATACAATCTGGCATTATTTTAGGCATTCCACATAGCTCTGTTCACAAACCATTTTCATCCAGATAGATATTTTAAATACAGCTAAGGGTAATATTAGATTAGAGGTTTCAGGTCATGGGTTTGCACATCTTAACCCTTTAATTATCAAGCAAGTAAAACTATTAACCCGCCTGTCATCTTGAGGAGTGTCCATTTGCAGGCTAAGATACTATTTTAATAAATATACCACATGAACAACGGACTGGATAAAAGAGCCAGCCATTCCACTGCTAGATCTTCAATAAGCAGTCGTCTATTAGACTGCAAATGGACACTAATTTGGCAACATTTTGATTAATGCTCAAGGCAGATGAAAACAGTATTTCCAGTGGTCACAAGATGCATCCAATTGCGTTTTAAATGATGTGTAGCAAAGTATTACATTATGCCCTGGCATGGACTATCTATAGCTATGTGATCCTGAACACGTGATCCATGGTCGAATAATTGCTGTTAAACATTCCAGATTAAAAATCGGACACAATGATGAATTTCATATCACTTTTTCAGGTAAAACAGTCTTACAAAGAAACGACATCTAGGGCATCAGATCATATAAGGTAGTCAGTTTCCAAATACAATCTGGACATTTTACCATTAAGCACATATGTGTTAGCTCAAAAGGCTTTAAGAAGTCCATCTCAGTATTGTACTATGTCAATGACCCCCATATCAGAATAAAAACGCAAGTGACAACTTACTTAACTATTTTATCTTTGCACATCAGCTACAAAGTATTCACAGTTTAAAGATGCGTCTTCACACACAAATCCAGTAGAATTGGTCTCAACATATTCCATAGCTTTTCTGCATAACTATCACGAAATTGAGTCACTGGGATTCCATGGGTTAATTGGTTAACTGTGTCATTGTCTTGAAATATATATAATGGAATTTCAGCATTCAAAGGTTTTATATTACAAGACTTAGCGTGCCATGGCATGTGATGTGCACGAGATGATAACATATAAAACAGTTTCAAAATCATTTCATAATTTTATTTGCTTAGTGTAAGACAGCAATTACTAAAAAGTGTATATAAAATGTATCAAGTGTGTTGTATGTCAGTAGGTGTCATCAGGTAAAATTCCCATTCACACATATCTCAAGTATGATATCTGCTCAATTCCTGGCTGCAGAGTTTGTAAATGAAAATCGAAATGCAACTTGGTACCATCCATGTTCCTTGATTGATCTGAATATCTGATTCTGAAATATAAACACATGGATGCGAGATATTAGTCATGAAATATTCACACCAGAGTTGTGGTTGCGAGCAAAATTATCATGTACTGCAAGGCAACATTTTTATTAGTCTCCGCCTCCAGGGGGGTGGGGATGGCTTGAGGGATGGATGGGCTTTCGTGGGGTGTGGGGGAAAGGCTATATCGGTTACCCATATGATTGTAGGCAGTGAGACAATGTTTACATTAGGCGCACGCCCATGGGCTAGTGTTGACGGGTGGGGCGGGTGGAATAGGATGGCAAGGCTGGTGAAATTATGAAACCAAATTTGCTTTGTGGGTTATTCATATGAGTGTAGATTGTGAGGGGATGTTTGCATTAGGTCGGGGTGCATAAGATGTGGGATTGCGATGGCGTACCATTGATTGCACAGTATATAGTGTATGCATGGTAATGATGTACTGTTTATTACATTAGTTGATTAATCGCTTATGTCTGTGCAACTATAGATGCCTCTTCATAAAATTTGAATATTTCCTGGCCCAGTCAATAGTCTAGTTTTCAACCCAGAAAGCAGCAACGTAAATTTCAAGGCAGCTATGTGATGTTACGAAGGATCTCAACCACACAACTTGGAATAAGTAACACTTTAATGTCCAAATAAAGCTAAGAATTTCCTGAGAAAATGTCCATTTAGAGACAAAGGGATATATATTTATTTTACTACTGGAATGACGGCCATGGTTATAAAGCCAGTCATCCAAATTTTAAAAAAAACATAGATTTTTTACTTTCAAAAGAACATGCCTCAAGATCAGTTTCATTATTAAAGGGTTAATATATGTCATGCATTGTTTGGTGCTTATCATGTCAGTCGCAAACATGTACTGAGAATGGGAATAGCCCAGTGCATTATTGTAAATGAGATTTCCGGACATACAGCTTTTATTTTTAATAGACGTGCCCATATTTTGTTCGTAAGATAATGGGCCTTTGCAACCATATCACTTTGACCACATGAATAACATATTAATATGTAGAAATAGGACATGTTGATTGATGTGACAATAAATTTAAGAACAATTGCATTTCTTTGCCTGGGCCGTTACAGAGAATATTGGCATAGTCTACCATCACAGATGCTACATTAAGTAGGTGATGGTTTATACTATATGCTAAATGGGATGCATGCCTAACTTCTCAACCTTGTTAGAGGGCGATTAGTGCCATTTCTGCCTATCACGGAAACACATTACGCATCTATTATCCGCTGTAGATTTTTTCATGTACCTGCAATTTCCTAACTTTAGCTATTTTCCGACTTATTCGCATCTTCTCTGTTGCACTAAACAAACAGCTAATCTGTCAGCATTGAATGGGCCATGTTTAGAGTACAATTGCCACACCCACTCATTCCCGCCGTGGCCTACTCTGGACTGTCACATTAGTCCTTACTCTAAAAAATCGTGGTATTTCATCACAGTGTCATGCCACACTTCAATAAGACCAAACCATACGCTCATACCTGCTATGGCTACGCCTACCTTTTCTCAACTAGCCTACTGAGTAATGCCCCACCCTACAGTATTATAAATGTCATGCTGTGTTATGTGGTGCCCGTGCAGATCATCGCTTTACTGCAACATAGCATATCAGATCTGATCCGTACAAGCGTATATAATATCAACCCAATCATATCTTACTATATCATAACATATCATATCTGGTCATATGTGACTACATCACACCCATACACGCCTTTTTTATTATACAGTTTGTGATTCGGGACAATATGGCTTAAACTGCAGTAAGATATGCAATGAAAACTGCATCAGTGATGACAACGGATTATCACCCTGCCATCACGTGACTGGTATATGCATATATGGGTGTCGAGATGAATACAAGGCTTCCATTGATTCTATTTGTGTGCTTGGTAAGAATACATATTTATATTTTCTGTGAATATATATAAGGAGCTCGGTCATTAAAGATAGTAATCTGTACAAAATAATATTCATCACATTATGTTCGTGTCCATTTGACTCATCGTGAATTCATGCGAAGACTATTCACTGATAACACAGGTTTTGACCGTTTTATAAGTCGAACTTTCTGTCGCGCCGCTCTAATGACGACTGGTTGATTTATATAGTGGACTCTGTCATTTTCAGGCAAATTTAACTGGCACGGCACAAGAGATTTTCGACTTATAAATCGGTCCTTACTGTGCCATTACTGAGCTAATACCGGACAACATTGTCGCCATATTACCATCCTAAGATTGATGTAGATGGATTGCTATCATTTATGCGCACTGCCGGACCGAATGGATAGAACTGTATCTTGGCTAGATATTTACAATTTACGGCATTTCGCCTTTTCAAGATCCTGAAAAAACCAAAGATCTTCTTCCGTTGCATATTTCAGATTCTTTAGATTTTATGAGGTTGTGTTGTACTTTCCCGTGTACTGGAAACTATATTCTGTGTTATTTTCTAAGCCATATTGGACCAATATATTTTGAAAACCGGCCATGGGCAGACAGATATACATTGATTTTCTTAATTTTTAAATTGTTACGTTTTAGAGGACAGATAATTTCTCGTTATATCACAGGAATTTCTAGCTAAGCTTGGTCCACTTTTCACGCGTATTCGAATGCATTTGAAACGCTGAAACAAGAATTCCTAGAATCTAAATTTCAAGGTAACTATGCAGGTTAATCAGATTCTGATGAAATATTTTGAAACGTGTTTGACTGGTGCCTGGTGTGGCCATGCTTTTAAAATGGTAAACCGTGCTGTTGGCGGTGGTGGCAGTGACGGTAGCGGTGTTTGCTGTCGTCGTCATCGTCTCGAAGCATGGAAAACAGAAAACATATTTATGTCTGACTGATGCAGTGATCAATATGACATAATCGAAACACGCAGTCAGTGAAATCATGAAATTGGAAGTGCCAGTGGCATCACCATGAATACACCTTTCTCCACAACGGACTCCATTCCTAGCCATGCCCGCACATTTATAGCTTAACCCCGCCCACGTTTTACACGAATTGACATCGATTTGAACCTTTGAAACCTGAACTCACAGAATCTAAATTATAAGGCAACTTTAATAGGCCCGTTGTTGATATTTCGAAACAAATTCTACTGGGAATCTTTCTGCTTATGGCAACAACAGCTCCCAGTCAAATTACATTTCAAAATATTCAAAGGCATGTCTATTAAATTGACTTTCGTGATGCGTCGCTTTGATTATGGCGTGAGATATTTGAGCTACATACCTTATCCCTCCATTTCACTGTACACTTATTATTGCAGCTCAAGAATCCGTCACAGCTGAAAATCCCACAGCGTTAGATGGTGGGAAAATTGCGGGCATTATCATAGGCTGTGCGCTGGGACTAGCATTGGTAGTGACGCTGTTTGTCATAATATATAAGCAAAGGTGATTATGATTATGTTAATGATATCATACATTATCACGTAACAAGCGTATTATCTATTGCATAACATTAATGGAGGAATCCAGTTTTAGCTATGCCCCACCCATCTTTAGTTAAGCTTCAGCCACAAGTTGCCCGTATTGGGATCGATCAATGCTTGAACTCACTGACTAGCAATTTCCAGAAAACCATTCGGTAAGCAGTAGAATATTTTGAAACTAATTTGACAGGGCGCTGTTGATGCCCATGGCAGCAACAGCGCCCAGTCAAATTAGAATTTAAAAATATTCAATGTTCAGCGTGTATATTGAATAGCAAAGGCACATAATTAGTACAACAACGCTTAGTCTGTTATCAATTAAGCGTTCGTGAGAAACATGACTGTATTGATTATGACGTCATCATGCACGTCACGTAGTTGATTATGACGTCATATGATGGATCGATACACTGGAAAGGTTCATTGTTTTAAAGTTAGAGGCATAAGTGTGTCAACAATATATCACCCGACGGATGAATATACTGGTTGCCAATAACGTTGCATAGCAGCGATTATATGTATGCACCTTTCTTGCTATAGTTATTTCTTTTTATTCACAACATGCCATGATATATGATGATAAATTTCAATAAAATACTGAAAGAATTCAATCAAGCAATCACAAATATGTGTAGTTCTGAGTTTCTAAGCTGTTGCTTCGTCGCCCAGTTTTCATGTGAATTTGTCACAACGTCCTGCAGTGCTCAAGCGTTAGGGTGATAAATAAATATAATACAAAATGGTAAACAAATTGCTGACATGAGTTGACGTGGACATTCGAAATAATAGCGTATGTGATACATAGGACATCAAAGGAGTTTACCATAGCATAATGCACCTTTCCTGTTTTAGCTATGCCCCGCCCATCTCTAGCAAAGCTCGTCCACACCTCGCACGTGTTGGGATCGATCGATATCTGAACACCCTGACAATCAATTAAAAAAATAAACAGGTAAGCTGTTGAATATTTTGAAACTAATTTGACTGGGTGCTGTTGCTACCTAAATATTCAACAGCATGTTTATTAAATAGCAAAGAATTACAAAGACATACAATTCATACAACGTGTCTGACTGTTCGATATTTGATGACGGCCTATATGGACTCCTTCGTGACATAATTATTGTGACGTCATCATACACGCCCTGAGCTGATTATGACGTCATACGAGGTCAGATGATGGATGGATACTCTGGAAAGGTGAATGGACCTTTCCATTTTTAGCTATGCCCCGCCCATCACCAGCTAAGCTCCACCCACACCTCGCAGTGTTGGGACTGTTCGATCCCCGAATGCCCTAGCTATCAATTTCCTGAAAACTATACAGGGAAGCTGTTGAATATTTTGTAACTAATTTGACTGGGTGCTGTTGCTGCCTATGGCAACAGCGTCCAGTAAAATTAGCTAGAAAACATTCCACAGAATATTTATTAAATAGTAAAAGCAAACAATGTGTACAACAACGCATAGACCGTCTTCAAATATGCGTTTGTGACGTACTTATCGACGTGACTCATGACGTCATTCATTGTGATGTCATTCTACACATCACGCAGTTCATTATGACGTCATATGATGGGTGGGTATTATGGAAAGGTGAATTATCACACTCACTTAAGAAGATCTAATTTAGAACACGCAAAAGCTCGTTAAATCTGACATCGTGCTGATCAAGCGTGATAAATTTGATTCTAAATAGCAACTAGTGCAACATCCCTATGGCATAGTTATCATGTCAATATCTTGACACATTTTTCCTGCTGGGAATGTTAGTTATTCAAGCGTGTACCATTTTCTCTAGATCTTGATACTATTTCGAATATGTATAGGCATTGATCACATATGGTGTACCCCTCACCTGCTCCTTAGCTGGATACACACGTCCGCCCACATGCCCACAGTCATTGCCGCTTTGAATACATAATTGCAAAATGGGCATGTACACATCACCTTGGTCTAAATAGATGTATTCTCTATTTACCTAAGGAAGAAAATCACAAAGCTAACAGAAACTAAAACAGGCCAACGAGTTACTCAGGCAGGTCAACAGACATATCAGGATCTAGTACACAAGATCGATACGAGTAAGAACAGTATGTATTCACTTATGCATGTATTTACTTATTTATTCATTTACTTATTTGTTTATTTATTATTATTTTTTATTTTTTTATTTATTTATTTATTTATTTCTTGGAACCAACCATTTGTATTAAATACAGAGACTAAATAGCATAACTAGGGTTGGTTCCATTTTTTAAAATGGGTTTAGATACCTTTTTCAGTATTTAGTCATTATATTCTTAACATTTACGCGAATTGCAATATGCAAGGAACGCATGAGGGGCCCTGCCACTTTCTGTCGGCAATCAAATGACATTATATTAATATATGCTCACACAGTCAAACCTGTCTAAAAGACCGCACATGGGACCAGACAGGTTGGCTTTATAGACATGTGGACTTTCGATAGACGGTCAACTGTATTCTTTCATCATTGAGACTAATTTATTTGTTTCTCAAATCCAATAAAACAATACATTTGAACCTGTACATAAGAGACCAGCTGCCTAAGAGATCGCCTTAACAAATATCCCAATCGGTGGTCTCTTAATACAGGTTTAACTGGACATGCGTTGCTACTGTCGTTGAGTGCAATAGTCTGTTTGTATAGTCCAGTATTAAACTTAAACTTAAAGGAAAATTAACAAATTAGCCAGTTTTCCATGATCAAGCCAGATGTATAGTGCTTGCACCGCCATGCTCTACAATACCAATGAGCATAGTTATATGAGGGCCAACATAAGTTAAAATACAACTAGGCTTAATTACGCTGGAAACAGAACCAGACATGATTAATGTTACTACAGTGTAATCCAAACAACCGTTGCAATTTAGAAGGGCATATCGATTCAAGTATATTTCCTTCGTTTGCATAATTTATTGTCTTGTTTTTTGGACATATTTCATGAAGACAAATAGCGTGACCCTATCATGACTTCACAGGAACCGCCTGTAAAGAGGACACCCAACATATTTTGACTAGTGTTCACTTGTGCCTCTTGTGCCAAATATACAGAACAGAAAATCTTGTAGATACAACACATACAATATATTAAAGATGAATCCTATGAAACATTTTGCACTGTGTACATAAGGGAGTGGAATATGCAAGTCCTGAATTTCTTAAAGTTAATCAGAGACTACACAGTGTTAGTGCAGCTGAACTTAAGAATTAAAGACTTCATGGCACAGTACATGTTGCAAACAAGTCACAAATAAAGCTCACATAAGGAGAGACATAGACAATCATGAGAAGGGATGTGCTTTGGAAGACATTTCTATCAGAAAGAATAGACAAAGAGGTCGACCATGACCATCTGTTGAAGTGGAAGATTTATCCACTAGGTCAAAAGCAGTTACTTGATCACAGTCTCTTAGCTATACAAAAACTGAGTATTTCCTTTGTTAATCTAACAAACCTGAGCGTTTCCATGCTTGTTCATCTGGAATTAGAGGTGGAAAAATCACAGATATTGTCAACAAAAGTGATAATAATGACTGGAAAATCAGACTGAGTGGTGTACTAACTCCTGGTGATTTGCTTTCGCGAGATATTTTATATCGTGGTTCTTGATTAACAATGCATCAGGAACAGTATGTTCAGCGTGTAGAAAGGACATCAACAGTACAGGAGAAAAACTTGTCTGCAGAATTTCAAGAAAGTAATGTGAAATTTATTACAGCGGAGGTTGGGTTCTGCTGTGAGTTGCAGGAACGAACCGATTCGAATGAGTACATTCCATTCAGTGATGTGGAAAAGCTGTATACATATATATTATGTGAACATGGTATTGCTAATGGGACACCGGTGCATAAGTAATTAGTAATTCATAGAAAAAACTTAACACAATTTTGAACATGTTGAAATCACAAAATCAAGTCATAAGAAGCCATGCGAGGTACATTCCAAAGGTGCTGGGATAGCGGCAATTAACGCAGCCGCTGCAACTCAACGTAGTGTCGAAGGCAACATGATAGTTATATTGCAATGCTTTAACGTAGTGCGAGCAGCTGTGGAGCAGACAATGGTTGACAAGTCTATACAAGGAACAGTAACATCATACTCAGAATCCTGCAAACGTGATATTCTAGTCGCGCATGCTTATATCACAGCATATTCTACAGGAGATCAAGCCAGGCCGTAAAGTAAGATTTCCACCAAAACACCCACTTCTAATTTCAGGCACATGCGTGGGACGCCACTACCTGCTAGACCGTCCCTCCACAGTCACCACCGTCATCGTAACCAGAACGATGTAACACTTTTACATTCTACAGGTATTGGAATACTGTCCAAACGTGTCAATAGAATAACCACCCAGATTGCTAATACAGTCAGTGATGACATGCTTCATTTTGACGGTGTTTATGTACCACCTGGTTTGGTCAAGAAGATCCCTATCAGATGCTCTGCTGACAACATAGATGCAAAGGTAGATACATCAGATGGACGGAACAGTTTCCACGGAACAGCGCTTGCTGTTTTTCACCGTGTGCCCCTAGACATACTTAGAGCACATCTACAAGCCCTCCTCTGATCTCAAGATCGTGTGTTATTAGCTACAATACCAGAGCCAGGCACATTGGGATGGTCTTGTGAAACAGATGGAAGACTTGTTTCAATATTATCTAAAATACAACTAGTACCTAGAGCTGTAGTTGAGTTAATCAAGTGTCGGTGTGGTGTGAGCAAATGTTGCACTTGTAAACAAAACAACCTGTACAGAACTGCGTAAGTGTGAGGCTGATGAAGATTGTTTTAATACGGTTCAACCAGGAGAAATTGATGAAGATTCAGATTATGACTAAATTGACCAAATGTGAATGTGAATATGGAAATATTAACATAATCAAACATAATCAGTTACTGTTTACAGCGAAATGGTTATTATTTTAGCTCAGTGAAGGATGTTTGTCTTGGCATGTTTTATGTTATTTTATATGAAGCAAATAACAGATAATAACATATACTCACAGGCATGCCAGTATGCAATGCCATAAAAATACGAGGCTCGATACATTGTGATTCATTTAACATTTTAAAGTTATTTGTATCACAAATTAACCATCATTTTACTATATTCCTGTCGATATTCCCAGTATTTATATCATCGGCAGAGTATCCTGTAAACACATTGGAGCAAAATATATGCCACTGAAAAATGCTAAGACTTGTACGTAGACAACACGATATGTTAAACATTACCATATAGGATCTAAACTAAATGAGGTTGGGAGTATATCTGAAGTATGTCAACACTGAATGTCAAAGTATTATAAAATGGTTGTAAATAGTGACCATCTTGAAATCGGAGATGACCACTATATCGATAATGCAATTTTCAAGCTCCATCACCCTGAAAATGTGGGTGTAGACACTAAAATAAAGTGTATATGTGGTCTGAGACAGACGATATTGACATACTTGAGGTAAAATGGCGGCCATCTTGAAATCCAAGATGGCCACTATATTGATAATTCAATTTTCATGTTCATCACCGCGAAATTGTGGGTGTGGACACAAAAGTTAAGTTTCTATGTGCTCTGGAACAGAAGATATTGACAGAAATATGATAAAAGGCAGCCATCTTGAATTTCAAGATAGCTGCCATAATAGTAAATTGAAAAAAATGGAACCAGCCCAGATTTGTTCTCTGATACATAAAGAATATAAAAAGTCCAACTTGAAAGAACATAGCAAAAGAATTGCAAAACTGCACCAGCGCCCACACTATTATGTAGGACTATTTCCTTGCTTGCTTCTTTGCTTGTTTGCTTGCGTACTTGCTTGCTTGCTGACATGCTGGCTGGCTGGCTGGCTGGCTGGCTGGCTGGCTGGCTGACCGGCCTGCATGCTAGTAGAAGGGCGGTGAAATAGATTATATTTGAGGATGTAAATTGACCTATTTGTTGAGTGGTATTCTAATTACCTATATTTCGTATTTATATCCTATATATACTATCAGGAGGGGTTTTCCAATAATTTTCTTTTCGATGCCCCGAATATGAGGCATGAGGACAAAAAGCAGGGTATTCCTATGGCCTTTATTTATCTATTTATAAAATTAATGCTGTGGCACAGCCCCCTCCTCACCCACCCTCGCTAAGGTAGCAGATTTTTCTATTATCTAATTTTGGTGTCACTAAATTTCAGTATGGATGTCCCAATGACCTAATTTCTGGGATTGAAAAGGAGAGCATTCATATATAAAGCTCGCAATTTTGTGAAGATAGGCCCAGTTATAGAACAATGCAACTGGCCAATTATGAAACTTAATTGTTAAAACCACCCTCGAAAATACAGTACATTACATCAAATCACAACTTGAAAGTGGGGAAGATCACCAGTGCCATAGAAAACTTATAGGACACAGCACTGTAATAACACATTTTCACGCTTTTATCGTCCTCAAGCTGTTTCCTGTGGTGAGTCTTCAATTTTGATTCGTCAAGGGTTCTGAATGGCATGTGTGGTGCCATGTTCTGTTCTGTCTTCGGATAATCATTCAGTTGATTGGAACACCCACATATGTGGTAAAATTAGGTAACTATTACGAGGTGTAGAACACGAATAATTAGTGTGGAAAAGACACACATATTTACAGTTCAACGAAGGTACACGTGCATACAAAGCCAACAGGCATCACAGTGTAGATGCAATGTACAAAGAAGTGGTTGTCATAATCTGTGTCAGTATGGAGTAGTATGTACACTGCGGTAAAGGCATCAACTAAATCACCATGGTTCAGTTTTAGCTGCATTAAGGATGGAGCCTCAGCGGCAATGGATACTGTAGCACAATTTGCTGGTGATGATTTCTATCTCACGGCAGATTTGCGTGTCATCCGGAAATATACCTGAGTCTATTAGAAATGTTGAGGTCATTATCAGTTGTGTGAGAGTAATTCTATCGCTACAGATGGAGATCCATTTATGTTGGCCAAGGTTAACTTTGATATATTCTTTTAGTTATTGGCCATACGTCTGCCTATGGCTAAGCAGTGCATTACATTTCACCAGCATATGGGGATAGTCCTCTGTTTCCAGGTGGCATATTGCACATATAGGATCAACTTGATCGTGTTTGAATCTGGCTATGTTAGCTTTGACTAAGCATGTTCCTGTAACGAGTCTTGATGCTGGCTCTTCGGAGATCTTTTGCGTGATTTTGGATGATGGACATGGCCTGATGCATGCTGTCTGTTGAAAGATGTGTGAAACAGTATCGTGTTACAGTATTTTTTGTGGGGCATTGCTGGATCAATTGGTTTGTCCAATAATTAGTTACTGCAGTCTGACTTTTTATTTTCCACTGCTGATTTTGTTAGCGTACCCGTCTTCAGCTCAGCCACTCTTGGAATGTCAGAACGATCTATATATATATGAACCAGTTTGGCACATTGCCGGGGTTTAGAGCAATGTGTCGCTCTAGTATGCTGCTCACGGTATGGCATTGGCATCAGATGATGGCTCCCAATAATGACAGTTGCCGGATATGTTGTTGCGCAATGACGGGTCTTGCTCCGATGGAGGTACGAACTGGTGTTGAGAGTATCATCCCGAGCATGCTGATATGGAAGAACTCCAGACTGTTTGAGTGCTTTGCTGAGTGGTCAAATATCTCCTGGACGTATAGTAATTTTGGGATGACATACATTGTGTAAATATGGTAGCAGAGACTAGGTGAGAGCATTCTTCGATAAGGCGCATGATAGGCCGAGGTGTGTTACCCTGTCTGAAACCGATAAATGTGGTGTTTCCAAGGCTCGGGGTTGGCATAGATATTTCAATATGAGTCTTAGGTGTGGATCGGATGTGGACACATGATTTTTCCGGATAAATATTGTAGCGTTCTCTGCTGGCAAATATGTATGTTTTATCTCACACGGTCTGAAGTTCTTGAGCAGAGTTGCTGCATATAGTGAGATCGTCAGTAACGGTAGGGCAGCTAGTGTATGTAGGCCCAGTATAGGTACTGCGTCCAGGATACCGTCGATGTATGTACGGCTCTGTCGATAGGATTCCACCTTGCCGGACTCACTGATCTACTGGAAATTCAGTGCTTGTTAGCCCTTTCCACTTTACCATTGTCGATAGCTTTACATATCGGTTGTCTAGTACTTGCCATATATGTGGATCTATGTTTTAATCAAAGAGATGACATTTGAGTGAATTGTGGTCCACAACGTCAAAGGTTTTCTGAGTATCAAGAAAGGCCATATAGAGTGGCATGCTGGTATCCATTGTCTCTTGTGTTGTCTCTGATACTATTAAAGCTGCCATGATTGGGGAGAGGCCTTTCGTAAATCAAAACTTGAGAGCTGACTGTTTGGCTGGTAGATATATTATTGTATTCATTTGTGTATGGTATGCTCGAGGATCTCTCCAAGTAGGGAAGAGACTTTAATCCCCCAGTAGTTGCTAAAGGACGTCGAGTTGTTACCTCTGTTGTGGACTTGTGCAATGATACCCGACGTGAACGACAAAGGAATATTTCTGGTCTCTGGTATGGTGTTGTAGACGTATGTTAGTGCAGACAGTATCGAGTCACCAGAGTGTATTATATGTTCTGCAGTGATCCCATATTCCTCAGATGCTTTGCCTTTGTTCAGCTTACTGATGGCGTTTTGTTACTTCATCTGCAGATATTGGCAGACAGGGTTTAGGATTTTCTTCGCACACATTGTGTATTAGGAAAAGGTCATACTGAACTCTGATTTTGTAATCACAGTCGAACTTCATAATCTTCATAATATGCCGCAATGCCTGACAGTGATCTGCTGGTGCTGTAAGCAGTTTGTCATTCTTCATCAGAGTACTACTGGTAGATGATTTTCCTCTGTTCCTCTTAACGTGTTTATAGAAATTGCAAGTGGAATACGTCCCCCACCATCTCTTCATAGAATCCATCATGCTCCCTTGCTTGATCTGATCTCTGTTGGGACCGCAGCAGGCGCCATATGAGTACTTTCATTTCAAGTGACATTTGATGTTCTGGGCCTGGTTTATTAAGCTGGTGTCATGTCCAATTAACCTGTTTACCATGTAAGCGGATTTATTTTACTGTAGGTGATGCTTTTATAGCCTCCGGGGGTGCGCGCTGATCTGCTGGATACTCTCGCTACACGGTACGTTGGACGAGGCTGCTGGTTACCTGCAGATCTCGGATGCAACTACGTAGCAAGTTTAATATAAACTAAATTAACCCATGACACAAACAGTATTTGCTGCGATAGGAAATTGCCATGGATGGGCCTCCATCACAGGGCAATGCCTACAATGCCGAAGCGGAGGAAGAGAGATGGCAAAAAGGACCACGCTCCTGTTCAAACTACACTATGTAAAAAAGAGTCAAGCTAGTGAAATTATAAGTTATAGTGACGCACGCTGCATTACGTGAAGGTGAGGTGGATGATTTCCGCAGAATTCAACACTGTCACCTTATATAAGCTAAACGATACTAAATTAGTGGTTGCCGCTTTATTTATGGGGTCCTTCTGCTAGATCATATCCTACCAATTAGTTTTTGGGTCCGAATCAACGTTAGGCCACAAATGGGTGTGGGTTCTGACGATCTTTTACATATAAGCCCGACTGGTGTGGATACCCGCTGTCCGTATGGTCACCCTTATTGAGCACCCCCCCCACACACACACCCTCAGATAGACAGTGCGTGGGCATGTCACAAGGTGGCAGTTTCAGAAGCATATAGCGATCCTGTCACCACCGCATCATGGCCACATATAACAGCACAGGGACTAGTCACGTTACATAGACATTGAAAACCACATTGAAGGTGTGTGGTGGGGAATAAGAGCCACATATCCAACTATGGTGACCTTACCGTAAAGGTGTGATGGGTTCTAAGATTGCACCCAGTTACTTGTAGAGTTAGGTGAAGATATGTGTCCTGTCCATCACCTATCATGTCGGGGGCAGATCATGTGAAATCCGCACCCTGGGATTAAGAATTCACCTGTCTTTAGCATTATGTGAAATCGCCCAGAGATGCGCTGCAGGCCAGTCATCATAATATTTTCGCAGTGCCTCCTACTTAGGTGTGGTTATCTAAGCTAACAAGTATCGGAAGATGCGGGTGGGTGAGTGTTTGCGGTCATCAACACTTTGATTCTAACCGCTCTGAAACCTCAATAGTCTCAAACTCAGCTCTGCGGAGGGAAGACCAACCAATTATTACGTCCTGAGGCTGGAGGAACGTAGACAAGGGCAATTACTCTATATTAATAGGAATAGGAGGCCTTATAGCATGTGGCCAATTTATACAACCTAGCCAGTGTGCGGTGTTGCAGATCCGTTACGCCAGGAAAAGAGACGTACACAAAATATCTCCTAAAGAATAATCGTCCCTTACTACTGTAAACCTATCCTATTATCAGCATATCAGGTTCGCGTAATGAGAATATGAACAGCGACCTCTGTGAAAAATTGCTGCTGTTGGGGAACAAGGTGGTGCGGTTGTTGTTGCTGTATAGTGTAGTCAAGCGAACTGCGGTTCTAAAGTTTTTGTATTAAAATAAGCAAAACATATAACTAGAATGGCTACTGCCATATAACTAACTGTCAAATAATAAATATATACAGTAAAAATATGTAAACTAAAATTGCGGTCTCAGAAGACTGGGCGGTACCTGTTAGTCATCCGTACCTGATATAAATATATTAATGTAATAATACAATCACAGAGTTCCTATTAGTCATCAGTACGGGAAAACTTCTGAAGCCACTGGATCGATTTTAAAATGGTAAAAAGATTTGGAAATTTCCCTTCATTCTGGTCATGATCAATACCGAGAATGACGAGAAGACTACAGTTTAAAGGAATTGCATGTACCAGCTCAGCACAAAATATGATGTCATTCTCCCCAACGCCAACACGCGTCGGTAGGCAATCTCTGACATACACGCGCATGTGCGCTAGGCGATCTCACAGACTTTGCCGTTTTTATAACCTCTCTCATATGGCTTTTACACGCGTACTGTCCTACTAAGGGGCGCCGCGCTTGGAACGTATCCGGTCCGGCCGTTTCGTACCTGATTGGTCAGTCCACGCTACACCACCCCTCCTAACAACATGGAGTGAATGTCACAGGGAACACATTATGCAAGAATTATAGACTTCTCGAGTAGGTGCGTAACCGGGAGGAGTAGTGACCCGAGAGCCGCGTATCTTTTCAGAGAAGGCACATAGACGCGAGAAAGAGTTTGGGAGGGAGGCATACTTTTTATTTTTATTTTTGGCCTGGTATTTATTTTTCCAGGCCTTATTTTTTATGCTGCGGCGTGTGCTCTTTTATTTGTTTTATTACCTGATTAAGCTAAAGCAATAGCTCCCATGGACGTTCTCTTTGGTGACAGATAATTAATTTTCCGCCGAGAACGCCCAGGCTCCAACGTACCATAAATAAGGAATGTAAATAAAATATTTATAAAGTATATGTTTTATAACAAACGATGTGAACAATAATAATACTCTTAATATATATGCCAATATATGAGGGCATGTCTATAGTGCGGCCCTTTAGCGAGGATCCACATGGATGGCTCTTGTCTTCTAAGACGACATGACAATTAATAAGAAAACTAGTAGATAATAAAGTGAAAATGTCAATCAGGCAGCCCCAGTAATAGCTGTCATGGCATGATCCAATATAAACATATTCGTTGCCGTATGCTGTCTACCTACACCACAGAGGAATCCGCAATAATTACTTTGATGATACACAGCTATGCGATAATTAGCACAGCTGTATAGGATGATCTTGGTCAGCCTAGGTACAGAGTTTCAATTTTTAAAAACATTAATAATAATAATAATAAGAAGAAGAAGAAGAAGAAGAAGAAAAAGAAGAAGTAGACAAGTATTTAAAAAATAAAGTAATATTCACATCACCGCACAGATGAACTAGTTAAAACATTCTGCTGCATATAGGACAGAAATGACTACAAGTGTCTGGTGAAAAGTTCCCCCAGTGGGTCTGAGTACCATGATCAACGTAGGCCGGTCATGAAAGATGTGCTAAAACTGACTGAGTGCACTGTCGATGTCGGGCCGACGCTTGGAGTACGGATGGTTTCCATGGAAGTGGATGCTGTCATCATCGTGGTGGTTTTGGCGGTGAGAGTGTTAGCATGTTTTCTTGCTGAACCGGTGGTGATCTTCCTCTTCTTTGCTTTGAATGAGTTTGCTGGCGGTGGTGCGTGGTATAGGTAAACATGTCTGGCTGGTTTTCCTGTGTATACTTTGTCTGGTGTCGTGATGCGGATGCTTGATGAGGTGCTGATGACGTCCGTGGCAGTGGCGCAGGTGCTGCGCGATGAAATGGCTGTGGTGCTGGTCTCCGGGTCTAAACTGATCATCAGGTCTGGTGGTGATGCAGAACTTTGTGATAATGATATGCCCCTTAAGTGGTATAGATACAGACGGAAATGTTACTGTTGGTACTATCACTGTCGATGCAGATGTATATGCTGCAAATGGTGCTGGTGCGGATACTACAGGTGCTGCCGGTGTAGGTGTTGCTGCTGTCGTCTGTACGGCTGTTGGTGTTGTTGTCGTCGTCGTCGTCGTCGTCGTCGTCGTCGTTGTTGTTGCTGCTGCTGCTGGTGTGGATGCCAGTACGGATGTGGAAGCTGATGCAGATGGAGGAGGTGATGGCGTTTAACACGTGCCATCTTCCCAGTAGTATCACGACACAGTGCTTTGATGTAAGCACGTGAGTGATACCATAGCGCGAAGCTGAATACAAAATGTTACAGTCTACACAATATGCCCTTTGAGGAAGGTGATCTCGATCTATATGTAGCTTTAAATCAGAGTTCCTGGACAATTCACGCTCACAGGCTTTTCTGCTAGATGAAATGGCAATGCACAGAACTCGTGTGCGGAACTTTTCTGGGTCTCCTCTATCGCAGTGTCCAATAACGTGAGGGCTTCTCCGAGCGACATGTTATTTCTGCATGATGATTTTGCGGATCTGCAAAAACTCATACCATAACTTTTCATAGCTGTAAATAGTTTAATACTTTAATAGCCAATACATGGAATAATAATAATAAGAAGCAGCCGAATTTGGTTTGTAACACGAAAATGGCCTAATGCCTGATCTTCCCTTGCATCAGTTTGATGGGAAGGTGAAGTTTCAGTGCGCGATTCCTTCCTTTTATAGGCTTTGGTAACGTCACAGGAGGGCGATGACCATGCCCAAAAGCTTCTGGGTGAGTCAGTCATTGCCAAATATGGAATTCGTCTGTTTTATTCTCCTCGAGTACAATTACATAATCCCTTCATAGGAAGAAGGTAAGAGGTGCCTTCGATGCTGAAGCGGAGGAAAAGAGCTGGCAAAAAGGGCCACTCTTTTGTTCAACAAAAATGCTAGAGGAAAACGACCACCCTAGTGAAACTATAATTAAAGTGATGCACACTGATTTACATGAAGACGGAGCGAGCGATTCCTGAAGGATTCACAACACTCCGTCTTATGTTATTCCAAGATACTGCATTAGTAGGCGCCGCTTGTATTTATGCGGGCCTTCTGCTATTCCTATCCTACCGTTTAGGTTTTAGTGACAAGAACTAGTTTTGGCAGCAGGTGGCAGAAATTCCTACCTACCATCGAAGACGACTGTTCAATGGGCGCAGACACTATGCTTCCCGTAGGTTGTCTTAAAAAGCAGCTACATCCAAGGACAGCAAGCTTACATGTTACTTTGCAACACATCTGAGCTGGGTGAGAATCCAGATGTCCTGCTCCACAACCATATAAAACATCACAGGACGATGGCTACATTTTACCCAGGCAGTTTAGTGACTGTCATATCGTTACGGTGGGGGTGGAGAGACGAATATCCACCACGAGTGTCCTTCCCGTGAGGGCGTGGCAGATTCCAAGATCATGCCCATACACTACAATGAGTTCGGTGGAGATGCGCGGCTCGTCCGTCACCAATCCTATGGACATAACTATTGACCTGGCTTTAGGTTTATGTTCCAATATGCCCAATATGCACTGTCGGCCGGGGATAAAATATCCTACTATAATAATAATAATAATAAAATGTTTTCGCAGTGCTTTCCTTCCTTGGCAAAGTATCTAACTACTGAGTATCTGAAGATACATGGGAGGTGTAGGTGAATCCGCACTTTGGCCATCACCACTCGGAAACCTCCACTAGTTTCCCAGAGTCAGATCCGTCCAACGTGCGGACGGGGAATCTAGACAATTAATAAGCTGTGAGGCTGGTTGGCCAATTTTACACAACCTTGCCAGAGTGCGAGGCTAGGTTACTGCAACATCTGAAAAAGAGGCGTACACTATTACTCTCCTAACAAAGAAATTGTCTCTGATCACTTTTATCCTATCCTACCGAGCTGAATATTCTAGGTTATTCGATAGCATGCCAGGCTCCATATATAGAGCATGGTCAGCTACCTCAGTGTAAAATTGTTGGTGGCGGGAATAAGTGATGCGTATATTGTTGCTGTATAGTATTTCCTAGCGTGCTGCGGTCCAAAGTTGTACATAAATAAACAAAACATATGAATGAATGGCTACTTGCCATATACACAATTGACCATTATAATTGAAATAATATCACAGCTGTACAGGATGATTCAAATGAGGTAGTCTGTATGTTAAGGTCAGTAACCTATAAGGGTGCGGTTAGCTAGGGACCAGCAATAAACAAGGATAATATACACAGTTGATACAGAAAGCATAAATTGCGGTCTTAAGACCAGTGTGGTAGCTATTAGTCATCAGTACCTTCTACGGATATAAATTATGACGATATAACCGAATAGGTATAGTTACTTGAATATCTAATAGTCATTGACGGAACTGGATATTATGTGTTACTGAACTTGAGGCGCTAACATACTTATAGCGCGAGTTGACACGTTCCTTGAGGCAGGAGAAGATTCCATATGCGATCTCCGCAGCTGATCTCTGCAAACTGGGCTCCGCATGTTGCTCCAGGTAGATACGGTACAAACTCAGGACAGTAAAACAGAGCAGTGAAGTAATGTCAATTAGAGTGTCATCATAACACTCATAATTATTTCTACAGTGGTGAAGAAAGTTCCCGTCCGGCGACATTGTAATAATGTTCAGAGTAACCCATTAACAGATAGGGTTACTATATATCATTTTTGTATGCATGTACATATTGGCAGACAGGGCGGATGCGTCACACAGCTCTTGTGACGCACCAGGCAAAGTCTACTCTGCTGCGGTCAACAAATCAAAACGTTACACACACGACATGCAGTGCGGTGGTTGAGGTCCACATTTCGGGGTGGTTGTCAGATCCAGCGAGTCATCTACTAAGAAACATCGCTGTTCTACATTATATAGAAGTCTACATACCGGGTCCAAAATGCCTCCTGCAAAAGTTCCACTTACGGGTGTTTGGAAATGGGAATCATAATTTAGTTTACTATTACCCCCGGATGGCTGTCCGGGAGCATCCAAAATTGGTTTTATGCGGGTTAGCCGAGAACTGATTCCCGGAATGAGCTGAACTGAAAGCCGTGCGGAACCGAGATGATGTGCTCTATGTATATGTCGGTGTTCCAGTTCATCCGTCAAGGTCTCACTCTTAGGGTCAGTCTTCGACTCTCGGCTTCCACGCCGACGATGCTCTCGATCTTCGAATTTCACCCACTTTTATACTCGCTGAGACGTCAGAGCTGGCTGCTTGTATTAATGTACACGATTAGGATATTATAGAAATATTTTGGTCATAATTTGATGGGGAAAATCGACGATAACTCGGCCATTTCTGAACAGATTTTAAAATGGTTTGAAGTTTTAAAAAGCTCGTCAAATTCTGGTCCTGATTGCTAGACGTATCAACAAAAATACATAGATTAAAAGAATGTACAAGTACCTACTATGTACACTAGAGGTACATGCTCGCCTCTATTCTTGGCACACGTGTCATCAATGACGCACCCGAATGCGCGCATGCGCACCACGTGTTCTAACGAACTTCGTATCGGCTTTAGACACGCTTACTGCTCTACCAACCGGGGGGGGGGCGCTTTTGGCAACGAATCCAGGACGGGCAGCCCATACCCAGCTTGGCTGGGGCGGCTGGTACCCATCCGGTGGAGTTGCACTACAGTAGCTATGCGGGAGAGCGGTTCATTTGTTTAGTCTTTGATCCAATTTATCGGAAAACAGAGGTGTTGATCATATGATTCTTGTTTTGAAAACAGGTGGTTGATCGGAAATTTAGGAGATCTTGTTTAGGCGTCGCTATGTAATGTTGCTGATTAATGAATAATGGATGCAGGAAGTAGAAATATTGCTTTCCAAATGTCTATTCATTAGAACAGCGTCCCTAAAACTGCATGAGTTTTAGCATGCGCCCCTTTCTTTGTCTTGTGTGAATATTCCTGCTCGTGTTGATTCCTGTAGGTTAGAGAATTTTTGAAATTCTCTGTGTTGATTAACTGTCCAAGTTGTGATGCTGCTTTGCTAGCCTGTGATTTGTTAGCATTGTAGAACGTTATTAGTTCTTAATCAAAATTACAACAGTTTAGCTGAATGTAAATTCATTGGTTGGTTTAAACATATCCATGTCTTGCAGGTAACAAGTTGCTGACCCTGCAAAGCAGGACTGTATTTACCGGGTGGGCAGACTGCCATGCATCCTCCTCTATGGGTAGGACTAGTCCCACCGCACCTAGACACAAACCTAGTCATTACAGTAAAGTTCAGAAAATGCATGCCACATTTGTACAATTTACAATACCATAGTATGGAGATTTGTGAAGCAGTCATCCTGAGTGGCTGTGTTTCTGTCGCGTTGGTGGGGGTGATAGATACGTGTGGCTGGTTCTCTGCGGATGATTCTTGGACTGTAGTGTGGTGTCAAAGTCTTATTGCAGTTGGGAGAGGGGTACTGCAGTGATTGTGGTGGTAACTTTATCGGACAGTATTCTCTCTGTCATGGTCGCGCCTCAGAAAGGTGGGACAGAGGTAATTAGAGCGAGTCTGACCACGAAGGGTTGTCGTAAATTGAATCAGACCATTGTCGAATTTCACTTTCTCTGCCTATCTCGTACTCGCATACCGACAACAGATTGCGGTCATTCCTGCACTCTCAATAAAGACATCTGTTGTTACATGTAGATGATATGGTTCAGCCTTACTGTTATTGCTGATGTCACATCCAAGCGGCGGGGTGTTCCTTGCGGTGTGGGCTGGTGAAATTCACGACGTTGTTCTCTTACCACATATGTAGTTTCCACATGATTGTGGAGAGAGTACGTGTAGGGCAGAACATTTTGTTCTGGTCCTTGCATGTAGTGAGTGATCACTGATGTAGAGAAGTCCGGAGTTGTATGTGATGTTCATTATGCGGTGTGGGTGGCTGTATATAGTTTTCCACGCTGGGTATGCTGAGACTGATGATTGTGGATTGCTTGTGTGCGGTGAGCGGATAGCTCACGAAAAGGTCTTCAGATACGACTTCCCAGACCGGGTAGACCCGTTCTGAGGAAGGGAGAAGGCAAGTACGTGGCTCATCATCGTCCCAAGCGTTAGCTGTACGTTCACCCACCTCCTGGCTTGGTAGGAGAGGGGTCGAACTGGCGCCGCAGTGCTCTGTGCTAACGTCGGGAATGCATATCTTCACAGAGACATCGGCCTGGGTACTGGTCTTATGCGTATCGCCCATCCCGAGCTCTGGCACTGGGTCGTCGCTAACACAAGGTTTAAGATGAGCAACATGGATGACTGAGGTCAAGCTATCCGAGGCGCGGATTTGGTATGGCATGTCCGATTTCTTACCCACTACCAAGTAGGGGCATTTACACAGGTAACACAGTTTACTTGGCACATTTGTAGAACGTCATCTATCGCGAACCCAAACCATTTTTCCCACCTCATATGGGTTTCCATGTACACGACGGTCATGCCAGGTTTTCTGATGCCGGTGTACAGTGGATAAGGTTTCTCTCACTAGCTCATGCGCCTGTTCTATCTGCTGGCGCATGAGCTCTACGTAAGGAGAGGGTGAATCCTTTTCCCTAGGAATTATGAGCATGGCGAGATCCAAGGGTAAGGCTAATTCAGGGTCTAACATTACCCGAGCAGGGTATAACCTTAACTGGAATGTATCGACGTGTGGTATGCAATGAGTACGTGTGGGAGCTACAGAACCCAATCACGACAATCAAGGTGTGTTTCCTTAGTCAACATCACCGTGAGAGTTCTGTTGAACCTCTCTACCATCCGGTATCCACGCGGATGATATGGTATAGTTCATGTGTTGACAATATGGAACAATTTGTAGAGTTCGGAGATCAGTCGGCTCTTAAGATTACTACCTTGGTCAGAATGTAACTCATAGGGCATACCAAGGCAGCAAAACACATTGCTGGACAGAACCTCCGCAACTGCAGATGGCTGTCTTGGTATGGTAAAGCAAATGCTTCTATCCACTTCATAAAGTCATCTTGCAATATGAGGATGTATTTGTTCCCTTCATCCATCATATTCAAGGGTCCGAGCACATCAATAGCCACTCGCTACAATGGTGCACCAACGATTTTAATTTGTAATGGTGCAGTGTGGTGCTGGCCAACAGTACGTCTTTGACATGGTACATAT
The DNA here is from genome assembly GCA_034401795.1 of Chaetoderma sp. LZ-2023a. Taxonomy (NCBI): domain Eukaryota; kingdom Metazoa; phylum Mollusca; class Caudofoveata; order Chaetodermatida; family Chaetodermatidae; genus Chaetoderma; species Chaetoderma sp. LZ-2023a. The sequence continues at coordinate 60,494 of JAVVLW010003752.1, forward strand.
TTGGCGAGCCATGCTTTCACACTATCACATATCCCGATCCAGAGCAATCTCTGTGTTATCTGTTCTGCTGTTCTCTCTACAGCTAAATGGCCAGGATTGTCATGCAATTGTTGAAATAGCATGACTCTGTAACGCTCAGGAATTATTATCCATACATCTGATAAAAATATTTAGCCATTGCAGACAATGGGTTGACAGATAATGGTATATAGCCATTGCAGACAATGGGCTGACAGATTCCTTCGGAGGACCTACACCCTCCTGCATCCACGCATATATTTCTCATGTTTGTGCATCTGCTGCTTTGTCTTAAGCGAGCTTCTCTGCATCCCAGTCTGTGCACCACAGCTCTGGGAATACAGCAGCTGGCCCTGTTGTATGTGTCACGGTGGTAGCCACTTCTGGTTCTTCCTGCCTGGCCCTCCAGTGTTCAAGGGTTTCTGAGCCAGCGTAGTGAGTCGTGGTCCGTACGTATGGTTGATGGGTGTCTCTACAGAAAGTGTTTATAGTACTTGACAAAGTACACCACAGCTAACAATTCTCTCTCAGTGGTTGCGTAATGTTTATCTGTTTTATTCAGAGTTTGCGAACCATAACCCAGTACCTGCTCAGTTCCACCCTCTTCGACCTGTGATAGAACAGCCCCTATTGCATAAGCAGATGCATCATTGTCTAAGATGATATCGAGGTTAGGGTTAGGATGAGCAAGAATAGGTGTGGTTATCAATTGTTCCTACAATGCCCTTAAGGAAACCTCACACTCACTCGTCCACTCGAATGGTCGATCCTTTTCAGTGATCTGGGGGGGGGGGACACAATCTTGCTGAAATGATGGATGTAATGCCGATAATACTGGCAGAGACCGAGGAACTTTCGAGTATTTATTACGGAAGTTGACATCTGTCAGTCTGCCAGTGCTTGTATTTTTTTAAGGTTTTAGTGGCCACTCCATCTGCAGATATTACATGTCCCAGGAACTCAACAATTTGTTTGAAGAAATGGCACTTCATGGGTTTGAGCTTGAGGTTAGCAGTACGAAACCGCATCAGAATCTTGTCCATGTTGGACACGGTCTGCTCAAATGAAGAGCCAAAAGCGATAATGGTGTCAATGTAACAGAGGCAGATTTTCCATTGCAGGGTGATTAATATCCGTCCTTCCTGCCTGCACGTACTATGAGACTGGCCCAGGGGGATGCTGAAGGCTGAAATATGACTTTCTGCAACATGTCATTCACCTGTTGGTGTGCTTCTGCCTCTTTATGTATGGGAAGATGATGTAGCAGTTGTCATACAGGTCGGTTGTTGCCGCTGTCAATGGAGTAACGCACGAGGTGAGGTTCTCCCAGTTCCATATCTCCTGTGGAAAACACTCTCCTGATATTTAAACAGTATATGTCGTGCATCTCGTTTGCAAGATTGCATTGGCCCGACTGTAGCACGCAAATATACGTCATGCCCATCTTCTGGAATCTTGTCATCAGAAGCTGTTGTTGTTGTTGATGATGTAGTGGGGGTTGTCTCCAGTGAAATCAAGTCCACCAAATGGCCACAGCAAACGCCTGGGACAAGTGCTATTGGATCGGCTGTTCCACTGCATACACTGAATGGTATTTGGTTCTTGTTGGTGGTATCCGTATTCATCCATTGACTCGTGCATTGAGAGGCGATCATGTATTCAAGGTCGGGTTCCTGCATGGCTATGTGTGTGTGTGTTGTTTCCTAACTGTGGTGCGGTGGCCTATAATATTTCCTGCTGTCACGGCTTAACAGTTGCTGTAGAAGCTAATATCACAACACAAATTCCGTACAGTGATGACTCCAGTCCAAGGGGTATGCGACGGTCGTGCATGTCTAATTCTTGTTGTCTGCAGTAAATGATGGCTTCACTGGCGCTGAGGGAATCAGAAGCTAATAGGGCTTCGTGTTCGATAGAGGTGACAACAACTCGCTGAATGAATTGCATTTCCTCTAAATGTATCACAATGTGTCTAGTACCAGCCACCAGAACTTCAGCCCTGGTGGCTGTTTGCAAAAATCTGTTTGATAACCTAAGGGGTGGTCTTTGATGAGGTGGGATGCTCTCATTGAAAAACCTGTTGAAAACGGTGATGCACGCTCCAGTGTTTACTGTGGCACAGATAGAAATCCACCAAACAAGCAAGCCCACTTATATACATTTGCAGTATGCTTGAGGAAGAGTATCCAAAGTTGCTGTTTGTGTGGTCTCCTTTGCTGTGGTGAGGTTGTGTATTTAGACAGCCTGCTTTTCTATTGCTTCCGTGAGTGCGGCGGGTGGTTGAGTGAGGAAGGGACCAGGTCCACGTCGCTGCTGCTGGTTTTGCTTTAGCGATGGCGATGCTGGGTGTAACAGAGGTGCTATTTCTGATGCTGGATGGGGTGTACTGCGAGATTGTGTAGACAGCAGTTTGGGTTGGACTGGAACGGTGTGGACAGTTCACTACCTGAGCCAACCATTTAGGGCAACATATCATGGACTGTTTTGCTGAAGCACAAAAGAAACAGTGCCACTTGTTCTGCTTTTTGTGGTGGTTTCTTTTGCGGATCCATGCTGCGGAGCGCTGAACTCCATCAATATCACTAATGCTGCTGCTGGGTGCAGGAGATGGTGATGATGGTATGTGTGTATTGCATGCCACCAGAGGACAGCGTGTGCTAAACGCCTTTGTGGTGGGTCGTGGTGCTTGGATAAACATGGTTTCAGTGGAGGTGCTACAACCAACCACTGCCGTTTTACAGATGGAAAGATGGTTTAGTAGATATGGTCATTGCAGCGTCACAATCCTCTGTAGAGAGGGATGACGTCGGAGATGCGGATGTGTCAAGCCGGTTTCTGTGTAGTGTTTTGTTTTGTTGAGGTAGCGTTAGCCATTGTTGTTGGTGTATCCAGTGGCGTTGTTGTCTAAGGACCGAAGCTGAGCCAGGTTGCAGGAGTGGACACTGAAGCGACTCTTTAATCAGTGCTCATTCTAGTTCGACCGGTGCTCAGGCTGCGGTGTGTGATGATCAGTAGTTGGTGTTGCAGAAGGAGGATGGTGTGGACATCACTCCTTCCAATGGCCTATCCACCACATCCAAAGCATTCATTAGGCAGCTGGGTGTGCGGTTCGCTGCTTGGTGGCAGTCGTATGGAATGTTGTGTGACGACTGCTGTGCTGAGAGTGGTGACTAATTTGGTGAGTGCAGGGATCTGTTTTATTTTCTCTTCTAATCTTTCGTGTGTGGCAGCGAGTATTCTTTTCTCTTTCGAGGATGTTCTCTGTCCACACAGCTGTGGTGGTGATGGTTTATAAATGTCTGTGCTCCGCGAGGAAGAGTTTCTCCTTAAGAGCCGATTCTCCGATTAGTGCATCAGTAAATGTGTCTAGGTGAAGATGCGTTACTCATTCATGATTGGTGCTAGGCTACACTCTCATGACGAGTCACCGGATGCGGTTGGCCAATTCTGGGAGCGAATTTTTTATTTGAAAACGACTGGTTTCGCCCAGGGCCGCATCCCAGAATCTCTCGGGCAAGGCGCTCTCTAGCTTCATATATGTGGGTGTTAATTCTGACTCCAAATCTGCCAGCACCTGTAAGGCCTTTCCTGACAATTTTGCAGCCAGATATATTCTCCAATCTGCCGATCCGTCCATCTGTTTGTGCAGCTGATTATCTCGAACTGGCACTGAATTCAGGTGGTAGGATTACTCGGCTAGTGCCATGATACTGAGTAATGGGCGCAAATCCAGGTAAGGGTATAGGAGATAGAGGTGTAAATGCGGATGTCGATCGATATCTGTGTGGTGCTGCTGTGAGCAGGCTCTCGTATCCTGGTGTCAATACATCCACAATGGAGAATCCCATCTATATTGCTAGGTCCATTATGTGGGTAGCGATGACTCCGCTTGATTCATAAGTGGTATAGGATGATGGATTGGAGGGTGTGTGTCATGCATCCTTCATATGGTGGAGGTTCAGGTCTGAGTGATGCTTCTGGGATTATGTGGCTGTTGCGGATCCGCATTCCACTGTTCGCATCATGCTACCAAAGAGTTTTTATGGGGGAGATGGGGGCGGCGGTGCATGAGGGGCAGGCCATTGGTCGCCGTCTGGTTGACGAGGTGAACGCATTTGGACATGTAGGTGATTTAGGCTGCCCTCGTGGGGGACTTCATTGCTGAAGTCTGCGATCCGGCAAAGGTGTTGGATGCCTATCACGTATTTCAGAAAGAGTTATGAAGGATGCACCCACCTGGGAGGCATCACTGAAGGCCTCCTCACTGATCGGCGAATACTCCTGCTGACTTAAAGGTGGTTTTGTATTCCATGTCTATAAACTTGTGTTAATCATCGGTGACTGCGCGAGCCGCCCTTCCATTGTACTCCACCTCTACGTCAGGGGAATACTGATTGTAATATAAGGTAGACTGGAACATGCGGGAGCTGAGTGAGGCCGTGGGTTCACTTCTCGTTTGAGCTCCAAAATCGGGCGCCACTTGTAGCCTTTGGGATTCGTGCTGGTCTGCTGGATACTCTCGCTCCGCAGTACCGCAACTACACAGTACGCTGTGGTGAGGCTGCCGGTTAGCTGCAGATATCGGGGTTGCGGATCCGGTATTGCACATCTCTGGATTGCACAAAAACTGACTTCGTGAGCCGGTAGAATGTTCACATTCCAGAGGGGCCGCACAACCATTGATGTGGAGGCTAAACCACACTGTCTCATCCCGGCTGTTTGTGTCACTGGTGTGGCAGTGCATTTGCTCCATTTAGAGCCTAGACATTATTACACAGATAATTAGTGATATACTAAGAAACGCACAATGGTATCATTTGCTGCTATACGATGGAAGTGAAGTACATAGGGCCGAGTTAATGATTCGTCTAACATGGTCCTCGCCTCACCTCACTGTTCTTTGATTGATATGGTCAGTGAGGTATCCCCGCAAAGGAAGCCTAGGGTCCTGATACAGCTACTTAACAATTTTAATAAAAACTAAATTAACCCCTAACACAAACATTATTTGTTGCGAGAGGAAAGTGCCTCGTGTGGGCCTCCATCACAGGAAAATGCCTACAACGCTGAAGCGGAGGAAGGGAGATGGCAAAAAGGGCCACTCTCATGTTCAAACTATACTTTGTAATAAGAATCAATCTAGTGAAATTAGAAGTTATTTTGATGCACGCGGTATTACGTGAAGATGAGGTGGATGATTTCCGCAGAATTCACCACTGTAACCTTATGTAAGTTAAAAGATACTGAATTAGTGGTTGCTGCTTTATTTATGCGGTCCATTCTGCTAGATCCTATCTACCAATTAGTTTTTGGGTCCAGATCAAGATTAAGTCGCAAATGGCTGTGTGTTCTGACTATCTTTTACATATAAGCCTGCCTGGCAAGAATGCCCACTGTCCATATGGGCACCCTTACAGAGCATCACCCTCAGATAGACAGTGCACGGACAATCATATAATTATCCTGTTACCGCCGCAACATGACCGCATATAACAGCATAGGGACAAGTCACGTTACATAAGCATTGAACAGAACATGAAGGTTTGTGGTGTGGAATAAGAGACAGATATCCAACTATAGTGACCTTCCCATGAGGGCGTGGTTGGTTCTAAGAGCACATCCTGATACGTGTAGAGTTAGATGGAGATCAGTGTGCTAGCCATCGCCTAGCATATTGAGGCTGATCATGTGAGATCTGCACCCTGGGATTAACATTCCACCTGTCTTTAGGGCTATGTGAAGTCGCCCAGATATGCACCGCAGGCCAATAATTATAATAGTTTCGCGGTGCTTCCCACGTTGGCATGGTTATCTTAGCTAACAAGTATTCGAAGACACGGGGTTTGGGGTGAGTGTTTGCGGTCATCGACACTTTGATTCTAACTGCTCTGAAAGTCCAATAGCTTCAAGTTCAGCTCTAACCAATGTGGGGGAGAGAAGTATAAACAATTATTATGTCCTGAGGCTGGAGGAACGTAGACAGAGACACTTACCCGTATATTCATAAGAATAGGGGTCCTTATGGTATGTGGCCAATTTAGACAACCTAGCTGGTGTGCGGTGTTACAGATACGTTACTCCCGGAAAAGAGACGTACACAAAATGTCCCCTAAAGAGTAATCGTCCCTTACTACTGTAAAGCTATCCTATTGAGCTAAAATAGTCCAGGTTTAGTCAGCCACATGCCAGGTTTGCGTAATGAGAACATGACCAGTGACAGTGAAAAATTGATGCTTTTGGGGAACAAGGTTGTGCGGTTGTTGTAGCTGTATAGTGTAGCCTAGCGAACTGCGGTTCTAATGTTTTTGTATTAAAAATAAGCAAAACATATAACTAGAATGCTTACTGCCTTGTAACTAACTATCACAGTACAATACAATGGGAGGTCACACAAACTTGGCGGTGCCTGTTAGTCAGCGGCACAAAATAATAAGAAATATATACAGTAAAAATATGTAAACTATAAAATGCAGTCCCAGACGACTGGGCGGTACCTGTTAGTCATCAGTACCTGATATAAATATATTAATATAATAATACAATCACGGCGGAGTACCTATTAGTCATCGGTACGGGAAAGGTTCTGAAATCACTGTGGTTGAAGCATCACATATTCAGAACGTGAGATCGCGCGATGCGGAAGTTAGCTGCTAGGGAAATATGCAGACAAACTGTTTGATGCGGCTCACTCTCAGGAACGGTGAAGAAGAAATGTTGCGGATGTGGATGGCTAGCAACTAGTCACGTTTATTCACACAGTAAGTAATTTAAATGGTGGTTAGAAAGTTCCGTACTGGTGCGGAAGTTTGAAGCTGACATGTACTTATGAAGGGATACAGTTGAATGTTATTGACACGGATGCATCCTGGTGGTTCACATGGCGAGATGCACCGCATAGCTCATGCGGTGCCTCAGGCAATGTTCGCTGACCGTGGTCGAAATATCTACTACTGAGCACGACACATGTGCGGATTTGAACTACCACTCTTCGACGTGGTATAGCAGATCCAGCGAGTTATCCATCGAACGCATCACTGGCCCTACACACTTTGAGGAGGATTACATCAGGGCCAACAGGCCCATCCGCAAGAGGGTTCATCTGCGTTGTTGTTACTTGGGAGTTACCTTCACTTAAATTTAGTTATTGCTTCCGGGTGATACCTTCCGGGAGTGCTAAAAAACTTGCAATGCAGATGTGGTGGCTAGTGCCATAGAGACGAGAGCTCAACACCGAGAGGCACCGTAAGTAGGATTTAGGAAGCCTGACTATGCATAGACAGTTACCCAGGACTCGACTATTCTCAGAACAGGCACCTCACTACCACCTTCTCGCTATCCTGACACTCTCGATTCTGATTTTCCATATCCTTTTATACTACTCGTGAATGCACCCGAGTTCTCAGATGCAGCGAAAGCGGTCACGTGATACACCCCCATTCATTAAGTATATACACATGCGTATGGCTTTTAAAGAACTATTTTGAGTGGAATCAGCCTGCATACACATGAATGATTCGGCCATCTCCGGACCGATTCTAAAATGGTAAAAGGATTTGGAATCCTCGCTTCATTCTGGTCATGATGGATACCGAGAACGACGAGGAGAGCACAGTTTAAAGGAACTGCATGTACCAGCTTCGTACAACATATGATGCAATTTCTCCAACACCAATGCCCGTTGGTAGCCAATCTCTGATGCGCCCGCGCATACACGTTAGGCGATCTCACGGACTTTTTAGAACCTCTCTCATATGGCTTTATATACGCGTACTGTCCTACCCATTGGGGCGTGCTTGGAACGTGTCAGGTATGGCCATTCTGTACCCAGACAGCGTTGGACGGTTCGTACATGACTGGTCGATCCATGCTACACTTTCCCCTTTGGACCAGTTATGCAGCCGTGCCTGCATACTTGCTTGCTACAAAAAAATGTCCAACAACAACCTAAAAATGCCTTCACAAATAAAAAAAAGATCATTGACTTGTAACTTGAATGCTTGCTAGATTTAGTATACAGTCAATATGACCAGTCATCAATGTGATTCAACTTTCACTAGGTCAAATGACCTGTGGCGGCATAAGATCCGAGTCCATAGCAATGATGATAGCAGAAATCGAGACAGTAAAGATGACGAAATTACGGAGATGAACCGTGAAGATGATGAGCCAATGTCTGAGAGTGAAGCCGAGGACTCAACCGAGTCTGAGAGTGAAGATGAAAGTGAAGATGAAAAGAAAGGCATAGTCAATCAGAATCTATTCGCCATATTCCACAGTATTCCCCATGACATACATGCTGAACAAGCATGTTTAGAAGATGAGGATGGCGAAGTATCGACCCCACATCTATTTCTGTATATGCCGATGCTTTAATTACCAAGTGTACTGCCGTAATGCCCCTGTGGAGAAGATTACAGAAATCTATGCTCTTTAAAATAATTCGTCAGGAAACTAAAGATTGTATTACCGAGAGGTATCCATAGAATGAAGCAGTCTACTCGGGTTTTCACAAGACAGAGTTTCTGATCAAGGAGTACATAATCAACACTCTAGCTGCAGGCGTTGTTGATGATGACGATGCTGATTCCTGTGGTGGTGATGATAAATGATTCTGATACTGAAAATATCGATGTTACTGCTACGTAAGGCATCATTCTAGCCATCGAGTCATGGATCTCCAGAGCAATGCCTATTTGTTTTTGCTAGTTGCATAAGCTGTATGTTTTATCATATGTAATATTTTCTTCCATATAAATAAAATATTGTTTTGTATATGCATATTTGCTTGGTGATTGTAGGTATATATCCATCGGGAACCCACCCACCTCCGTCGATATACAGATCAGAGTCTGTAAAACGCTCAAAATAATTTACAGCGCCGGTAAACGATGTAGCACACCAGACATATGCACGTCCGCACACACCCCACCCCACCCCACACCGGCCGCACCTCCAAATGCAAGTGTGGTGCGGCCGCATGTTAGTATACTGGCAGATGTCAGATATTTCAGGTTTGTTAAATGTTTTGCTATAATCTTGGCAACCATGCGTAAGTGAGTTGTATGTGAATCCGCATTGCGATCGTATAGCCATCTGGCTCCGACAACTCAACCGTAACATCACTTCCCCGACCGGTGTGGTAGCTAGCCCTGGTCAAAATATTCAACTACTCGCCTGTAGGTGTGTTCCTGCTTTGAAATGCGTATTTAAACATTTCATAAGCTATACAATGGATCAGCTGAAAAGAGCAGTGAAAGTAAAATCGTGGAATATTGATTATTTAAGCTATGTATGACATTTAACATTAGCTAGGCATTGGATGAGAAACCACCAGTGGAGAAGACTAAATCGCGGATTATTGATTTTGTATTCTTTGCTGAGTATCCGTACTGTTCGCTTGATCTTAACATGACACCTGACATGACATTCAGATCGGTCGATCAATCAGAATTGAAGACTCCCCACAAGGAACAGTTTGAGTGGTATAGAGCTTGAAAATTTATTATAGCAGTGCTGTGTGCCATAGTTTTCTTATGTTAATTGTGATCTTCCCCTTCCATCCTTTAGCCTGAATATCCATGAGCACTGTTCCACGTGACCAGCTGCATGATTTTCAAACGGTAATTTGGTGTACACTATGTACTGTATGTTCGTGGTGGTTTTATAATTAGCCCTTGGAATTGTGCTAGAGCTGGGTACACTGGTATACGTGGGAGGTGACCGCTATCTTCACAATATTGCGAGATAAATATTACATATAGGGATACCCTCCTTTGAAATCCCGAAATTAGGTCATTGGGAAATCCTTATTGACATTTATTAACACCAAAATTAGGTATTTGGGAAATCCCCTGCCTTACCGGAGTCTGGACAGCAGAATTATTACATAGATAAATAGATAAATAAAGACCATAGGAATGCTTTCCTTTTCTCCTTATGTCCCATATTCGGGGCATCGAACAAAATAATTGGAAAACCCTTCCTGACAGCATATGTATGGTATAAATATCAAATATAGGCCATTATGATACCCCACAAAAATAGGTCAAATGACCTCCTCACCTCCTTAACTTACCTCCTCAAATATGATCTATCTCACCACCCTTCTACTCTTGCTTGCTTACGCGCTTGCATGCTTGCTTGCTATGTCCGCTAGCTAGCTAGCTAGCTTTCCTGCTTGCTTCAATATTTGGTCAATAGCCACAATAGACCACATGCCATTAGAACGACTTCAAAAGCATGTTTTGTGGTGAACATTCGCCCGGCGGCTCGGCAAGCGCGTACAGGTTCTCGTGGAAGATTGATCTGGAAGGATTTTCAATTGGCTGAGTCAATATTCCTCCAGCTATGGGAACATGATCTCACATTGGGGCTGCGGTATGTGAGGGCAATGAAGTCTACTATACCATTGACTTTGAACGATATAATAAGGGATTGGAAAAAGAGGCGGAATGCAGCGTAAAAGTTATGTGCCAAAGATTGCATATACGTTGGCCTCTACACACGACTCTATCGGTCCTGCTTATTTGTTGGATTCATTAGGAGCATCTTCCATCTCACAGCATCCATCTCAATGGCCCATATTCGCGTAGACGAACGCTCGATAAACATTTACAAGCTTAAATTGTATACCTCAATGTAATGAAACAGATACGTATTCCCAATTCAAATCTACAACTGAAACATTATATTAATTTATATAATGAAATCATCATTTGCTACGATTTAATTCGTTTCCTTACATTGAGGTACATAATTTAAGCTACTAAAACTACACAGTTTTATGTACGAGCATTCGGGTATGAATGTGAACTTTGAGCTGACTATGTTATGGATTAATCATGTTATATTCTTATTAAAATGTATTATGTGTGTGCTTGAACCTAATTCTAATCTGGGCTTCTATTTGTTTTGTCCCGATTGATCATCATCTACACTGTTCTTATCAATGGAGGAATCCAGTTTTACCTATGCCCTTGTCTCTAGCTAAGCCCCACCCACGCTTTGCCCGTGTTGGGATCCATCGATCCCAGTACTCACTGAATCTCAATTTCCTGTAAATTATGCATGTAAGCTGTTGAAGATGTATATGCCAGCAACAACGCCCAGTCGAATTAGTTTCAACATATTCAACAGCATGCTTATTAAATAGTAAATACATACAATTCGTACAACAACGCTTATCCCGTTACCAATTAAGTGTTCGTGACGAACTTAGTTACGCCATTCATGTCGTACTTTATTATGGCCTCAGCCTACACGTCACGTAATTGATTATCACATAATATGATAGACTGAGAAATTGGAATCATCCATTAAACGCCCATCGCAGTCAAATTAGTTGCAAAATATTCAACGGCTTACATGCATATTTTTCTGGAAATTATGATTCAGAGAGTGCGTGGATCGATCCATCCGGACATGGGCAAAGCGTGTGTGGAGATTAGCTAGAGATGGGCGGGGCAATGCTAAAACTGTATTCTTCCATTACTCTTGCTTTGGGATCTCTGATAGTAACATTCCTAGTCTTGGAAGATTCATCTTGACACTCACTAACCTTGAATTTTAATGGTTAAACAGCAAAATCAATAGACTGCTTTAGGGTTAACCGCCAACACACGCGTCTTTTGAAAATCTCTTCAAATGAACGTGAATTAGCACAGTGGATACAGACACATACGCCTGGTAATTACAGTAGTATAATTTCACGTTATTATCCCCAGATTTTTCAAAGAAAAGAGGGGATTATGTCACGCGTGCGTGCGTGCGTGCGTGCGTGCGTGCGTGCGTGCGTGCGTGCGTGCGTGCGTGCGTGCGTGCGTGCGTGCGTGCGTGCGTGCGTGCGTGCGTGCGTGCGTGCGTGCGTGCGTGCGTGCGTGCGTGCGTGCGTGCGTGCGTGCGTGCGTGCGTGCGTGCGTGCGTGCGTGCGTGCGTGCGTGCGTGCGTGCGTTCATTCGCCCATGCGTGCGCGCGTGCGTGCTTGCGTGTGTGTGCGTGCGTGCGTGAGTGCGTGCGTGTGTGCGCCTCACCTGGGGCGTGGGGCTACGGCCATAATGTCAAATCGGTTGGAACACAACTGCTCCGAAGTTAGACGGAATCCAACCAAATTTCATATGCGAGTTACCCATATGATTGCAGAGTGCACGATGCCATTTCGATTAGGTTCCGCTCCAGGGGTGGAGGTGGTCGCTGGGGAGGGGTCAACAGGTTAAATTGCATGTAACGCAACTACTCCGAAACCGATAGGCAAAATTCAACTAAATATGCTATGCCAGTTACCCATATCAATGTGGAGTGCAAGAGCACATTTATATTTGGGCCCGCTCACAGGGGTGGTGAGGATGGAGTCAAAAGGGCAAATTTTAACGTGTGGAAATTGATTGTATCGCAACTACTCCGAAACCGTTTGTCGGAATTTAACCATATTTGGTATGTTAGTTACCCATGTCTATGTGGAGTGTAAGAGAACATTTCCATTTGAACGACAGCGGGGTGTGAGATGGGGTCAAAGTGTCATGCAATTGATTGTAATGCAACTTCTCTGATACTGTTGGACAAAATTCAACCACATTTGGTGTGTGAGTTAACACATGTACATTTAGCTCCACCCCGGTGATGCGCTGTGGGCCCAAGGTTCCAAAGCTGTGAACCGGGTGCGGTGTGATGCAATGACGTGTCATCGACCGAGCAATCCAGGTGGAGTATATATTGCCTAGGATAGTTGTTACAGTATTTATGTTCTCTTCTACACAGATGAAGCCGAGGCAAGAACTGCAAGTCCTGCAGATATTGTGCTAGAATACGAAACTGAGGGAGGCCTATATGATAAGATCACGGAAATCACCTCACGCGTTAGCGACGACCAACAGATTGCCAAGTAATGACGTAAATGGTGTTGACAAATATTTGATCTGAATCACAGAGCAAGCCCTTTGCGGATGTAATTTGCTTAGTGGTAGCAATACAACATTTGATCTGATTTAAACTGTAAACAGAATCGGAATATTTTTTATCAGTAAATGTTTTATCGTGGGTAGTAGTATTACTCTCTAAATACTCATTCAAGAGAATACTAACCCCATGAGACCTCATGAGACGGAATTACACAAAGAGCCTAAGTTAAGAGTGGATAGTTAAGGCTACAGTACTGATACGATGCTCATATGTAAAATCATAGGGTAGCTTAAACTGGCAGGTTATTGCCAACAATAATTATATATTTCCAGTCAAATGAATGAACTATTTCGGAAAATGCTACATTCAACTGTGAAATCGTTAATTAAATTCAACTATAGATTGTTAGTCGAATGTCCATACTACCGTTAGACCGCAGTCACTTAGGAATCGGTGTGGACCTACCGGCCCGAGACAGAAACCATACACAGGTTGAATTGACTATATTTTAATGAACATCAGCTTAGATATATTAAATAGCGTGAATAACAGTCGTTTACAGAACCGCTCTACAATATAATCTTTACTCTGGTGAAACGATTAACCGAAAATTAATACAGCCTACCGACATGATACAGCGTTCAATTGGCATGTACCCACATTCTCATTCTTAAAAGAAAGTCTTCGCAAAGCAACCGTTCTCATATATCCGAAAATGTTGGCTCCGATCACAGGATGATTCATAATAAAGAGTTAAATACTGTAACTTTATTAACCAGCAGAGGACATCCGTGTATAACTATTGTAAGCGTGATGAGAGTTGACTTCGCGAAAGCAGGACTCGGTACACTCAGATCAAGAATGATTCTGCGGAAGCTAAAGAATTTAGCGGAATGCAAGAGACAGCGGTCAAAAGCGAATACGGACTGATTACAACTGTAGTCTGTTTCTACAACTACAGCCGCAGAATACAGTAACCATACATACACACTAAGCTCGATATATAGCACACATGCATTTCTTCACGATGCACGCTTAAAAATGATAACAACGGTTAGTTTCGCTCATTTCATTGTTAATCAGTTGATAAACAAGCCATTTCTCATTACTGTCCTTAGAGCCATCCGTTTCTAGCTTAGCTACGCTACACGCCATTCTAGCTCAGCTCTACCCACTTTGCACTTGTGTTCATTGATAACCAAGGCATTTCCCATCAATCCATGATAGAAGTTATAGGCCATGTTCTGGCTAGACTTTGGAAAGTATGTATATAATATATATATATATATATATATATATATATATATATATATATATATATATATATATATATATATATATATATATATATATATATATATATATATATATATATATATATATAAATATATATATATATATATATGTATGTATGTATGTATGTATATATATATATGTATATATAAACGGTAGAAACCGATCGATAATAACACTGTATGCAAAGTGAAAAGATATGTAAACTAGAGGAAGAAAGGACATACATGAAAATTAAACGAAATTCGTGTATATATCCAAGTATTATTCTAACAATAATATAAAATAAATGTATAGAAATA